>JAWNZC010000370.1:0-115000 GCA_035771165.1 Paragorgia papillata | reverse complement strand
TGCAAAGTGTTTTAGTTGGAAAATCTCGTGATATTTTAAATTTTAAAGCACAGCTTTCGTTAGATATAGCTTCGGAATACGATACCGTTAAGGAATTGATTCTTAAGGGGTACGAGTTGGTCCCTGAGGCATATCGTCAAAAATTTCGAAATTTTGAAAAAACGGGTAGGCAGATTAGCAGAATTCGCTAGAGAAAAATAGCAATTGTTTGATCGCCGGTGTGCCTCCGAAAAATCCGATAAGGAATACGACCAATTGAGACAATTGATTTTGATTGAAGAATTCAAAAGATGCATTCAAAGTGATATACGCGTATTTCTAAATGAACAAAAGGCGACAACGTTAACAGCTGCTGCGCGTTTGGCCGACGATTTCATTTTAACACATAAGGTTTCCTTCACAAGTAAGGCGCCACAGTCTTGGTCTTTTCGCGGCAATAATTCTTCGTCATTTGATAGCAAGCGTGTATTTGGTACTAAGAACCTGTCAAAGGAAAATTCAGACAATTTTAATCCTGACGCTAAAAAGTCCAAACCACCCACTGCTAGATTTGAACCACCTTCTCAAGCCAAGCCTTCAAACTCTCCTTTTAACAACATAGTTTGTAGTTATTGTAGAAAGAATGGTCATGTAATATCAGATTGCTACAAATTGAAACGGAGACAACAAGAGCAAGGTGAAGTAAAACCCAATGGCTGTACTTCAAAACAGTCCATGCGTGACAATATGCAAGACACATCTGTCATTAAGCCACTTCCTTCTCTTAACTGTGAGGTTAAGTCCTCTTTTGACCCTATTATGGAAGTCTTTCAGCCATTTATTCATAATGGTTTCATATCACTTACAAGTGATCTGTCAAAAAAAGTTCCTATTAAAATTTTAAGAGATACTGGGGCTTCCCAATCTCTTTTGTTGGCAGATACTTTACCTCTCAGGAGTCTGGAGATACTCTCAGATACTTTACCTATCAGGAGTTTCTCAGGAGTCTTACTCTGGAAAGAATGTTTTGATTAGAGGAGTTAATTCCGATACTTTTAGCTCTCAACAATTTCACAAAGTCAATTTGTCGTCAGACCTCGTGTCTGGTACCGTTCTATTGGGTATTAAAACGACTTTACCATTCGAGGGAATTCATCTACTTCTCGGCAATGACCTTGCAGGCGAGAAGGTAGTCGTTAACCCAATTTTGACTGATAAACCGTGTGTTAATCAAACTCCTAATCCTATTGAGGGAGAAATTTCAGATTTATATCCCGCATGTGCGGTAATTCGAGCCATGCGTAAGCAGAAGCAATTAGAACATGACGCTAGTGAAGACGTCATCGATATGTTAGACACCTTTCTTGGCCAAGCTCTCGAAGGCGTTAATTCAACATCTGAATCGTCTCAAGCAACCTTTTCAAAGCCAAATCTTATTAATGCACAACAAAATGATCCTGAGATCTCTGTCTTATTTCATAAACCAGTTGACGAGGCCGAAATTGCGAAGAACCCGGTCTGCTACTTTATTAAAAACGATATTTTAATGAGAAAGTGGAGACCGCCTGATGTTCCGGCAGATGATGAGTGGTCTGTCAGATATCAGATTTATAATATATTATATATAGAATGAAGTATGTTACCATAATTATATACTCTAGAAACTATATAAGCAGCCATATGTATCAAAGTGGTTACGAAGTCAGTCCTGGAGTTCCTGCCGTTGGTTTTATTATTCCTTCATTTTCAAGTCCATAGGGATTGTTAACCTGTGCCGGAACCTCCTATTGACTGTTTCGTTGTGTGCAGACGACAGATAAGTTTCTGAACTTTAGTTTAGTTTTAATCTTTATAGACATTTTCAATATCTGTTCTAAGTTTCTTGTTAATTAAATAAATAATTGTAAAAACAAACAGCTGAGGTTACACTTTTTGTTGCGTATAGCGGTCACGTCACAATATAAATACACCGCGAAAGTGATTATTTATTATATAAGCAAAAAACCAAAGTGATTATTTAACGCAATCCCCACGCAACCAGGCGCGGGTCTTCGCGCCATAATTGGCTAATTTTAATAAACATGGCGGCGAATTCTGCGCGAGATGATGCTGTTCAGCAAGTCGATCAAGCCCATCAACAAGAAACGATTGAAATGGTAAATTTAAAAACAATTGATGTTTTATGATATTTAAACTATTGTTAGATCTTCCAACCATTCATAAGATCTTCTTAAACAGAGATCTGGCCTTTATTTTGTCATGAGACAAGAGGTTCAGTTTGTCTCAAAACTCGTGGAACGAGCAGTGTTTGATCAAATGCACGACCACATGATGCGTTTTGACCTGTATCCATTACTTCAGAGTGCATACCGTCAAGGTCACAGCACCGAAACTGCATTATTAAAGGTCCACAATGATCTGTTGATGAATATGGATCGGCAACAACTCACTTTGGTAGTATTTCTCGACCTAAGTGCTGCCTTCGACACCGTCGACTCACAGATTCTGCTATCGCGGATTGAAACTACTTTTGGGATCAAGGGAGCTGTTTTGGGGTGGTTTACATCGTATCTGTCCAATAGATCACAGCGAATTTATGTGGATGGTCACCTTTCTGACAGATTTCCACTAAATTTCGGTGTCCCACAAGGGTCCTGTTTAGGTCCACTCTTATTCACCATATACGCTAGTAAATTATTTGAAGTGATCAAGTATCATCTTCCTGACGCTCATGCTTATGCAGACGATTCGCAACTTTATATATCGTTTAGACCAGACTCTGAGGCAAGTCAACAATCGGCTGTTAAAGCGATGGAGCTATGCATTCGTGACATTCAATCATGGATGGTAATGGATAAATTATGGATGAACAATGGAAAAACGGAATTCATGATTGTTGGTACCAACCCACAGCTTGCTAAAGTTGATATCAATAATATCATGATCGGAGGTACTGAAGTCGGGAAAGTTCCTGTGGTAAAAAACCTTGGAGTATGGTTCGATAATAATCTAAACCTTCGAACTCATATTAATAAAACGTGTTCAGCAGCGTACTATCATATTAATAATATCAGGCGCATAAGGAAATATTTAAGTGAAGAGACAGCACAGAAACTGGTTCATGCCTATGTCATACAGCGCATTGACTATTGCAACAGCTTATTATATGGTTTACCTGAAGTCTATTTAAGCAAGTTACAACGGCTTCAGAACACAGCTGCGAGGCTTATAAGTCATACACCAAGATATTGCCATATTACTCCAGTCCTATATTCCTTGCACTGGCTACCTATTAAGTTCAGAATTGACTTTAAAATTATTATTATAACATTTAAAGCAATCTATGGACTTGCACCGAAATATATTTGTGATTTAGTTGCAATCAGGAAACAATGCAAGTATAGTCTGCGTTCGTACTCTGGTCTATTATTACAACCAACCACTTTCAAAACCAAGAAGACTCTGGGCGATCGTTCATTTTCAGTTGCGGCGACAAAGCTCTGGAATAGTTTACCAATTGACATTCGCCAAGAGGACAATTTTATTAAATTTAAAGTGCTAATTAAGACGCATCTTTTTAAGAAGGCTTATTATTAAAATTGTTAATTATAATTTTATCTTGTAAATATTTTATTGATATTCTATCTTGTAAATAACCTCTATATTGTAATGCGCACTTGATCATATACATATGTAAAATCGCGCAATAGAAATATTAAATATTATTATTATTATTATTATAATTACTATTATAGCCTGCGTGCAGACGCTTGTATTTCCGTGTTTATATCACCGGAATCGATGTTGGGCACCAAACGCTGGGAGAAATTGTGGAAATCTCAAATCTTTGTGGAAAACTGTTTGTGTTGCTGTCGATGAAGCTCACTGTATAAGTCAATGGTAAGTTACTCTCAGTAATTAACTCTAAAAGTGAAAACAATTACAGTGCTGAATGCCTAAATTTTCATAGTTTCTGATTCTTCAACACTGAGCACTTAATACAAGTACTAAATTATTATATTATTCTATAGGGGATTGCCAGGCCCAAAACCAGTTCCTTTTAGAACTTGGTATGGAAACCTTGGTTGTCTGAAGTCTCTGTTCAAAGGACTTAACCTGATTGCGTGCACTGCTACAGCAACAAAGACTACCAAGAGGAAGATCTTTGAAGTGTTAGAGCTCAAGAAAGAGGAAACACTGAGCACTGAAAGAAGTCCAGAACGTCCAAATCTAATGTATTCAGTGCAGTACATTGATAATGACTTAGAACTCGCCGATATATTTGGTGATGTTATCACTGAAGTGAAGCAACATAAAGCGAAAACTACGAAGACCCTTGTTTATTGCCAAACAAGAAAGCAAGCTGCAATTTTATGGAGAGCATTCAAGTTGACACTTGGCAAATACATGTATCTTGGTGAAGGTATGTTGCCAAAAGACTGTATCGTAGAGATGTTCCATGCTGGAACACTAGAGTCTTCAAAGAAGCACATTTTAAAGTCGATATGTCTTCCTGATGGTCACATAAGAGGGTCTTGATTTGCACCATTGCATTTGGTATGGGCATTGATTGTAAGGGTACACATAGAGTCATCCATTTTGGTCCCTCCCAAACTACAGAGAGCTATCTCCAAGAATGTGGACGTGTTGGGCGGGATGGAAAAGAGAGTACATGCATTCTCCTTCACAATGGGCTGTTGGCTTCTCACAGTTCTGATGACATGAAGTCATTAATAGCTTCAGAAAAATGTCGTCGAAAAGAAATTGAGCCATTTCCCTGGTAACCATGAATTTGAAGTGGAGGGTTGCCACTGCTGTGATGTTTGTGCTCAAGCTTGTTTGTGTTCAGGCTTAAGAGGAGAATGTGCCAAAAATCTACTTCTCAATTTTACCAAACGATCGTGAGTTATACCAGTATGATAATCATCGAACAGTAAGTAATGAACAAAAAAAATTGTTAAAATCTAAATTGCATGATTATCAGCATGTATTGCACAATGAAGCTCCAAAGCAAGTTTTGTATCCCAGTGTAACCATGGAATTTGGTAATTTTCAAATTCTTCAAGTTATCGCTGTTAGTAAGATATTTTGCATGTCTGATATTTTAATTGTGTTGAAATTTTCGCAAAGTGAGCATGCTCTTGAAGTTTTGAACATTTTATCGGAAATGTTTGGTGACATTGACATTAGGCCAGCTCAATTTACAGTTGGAAACCTATGATTTGAATGACACTGTGGACTCAGACTGGTTAGATATAAAAGGTGACTCGTTTAATGTAATGTTATGCCAGGATGACGCTTTGCCAGATGTTAGCAAGGAAACGAGTGACTTTGATAGATCAACAGAAAACCCTTCAGACATAAGTTTTAGAATAGAGAACATTGCAACTGAAGCATCAGCATTAATTACAACAGAAGACATGGAGCTCTAAAGAACTTGTATTGAAAATTTAAAACATTAACTGATCCCTACTAAGATCGCCATGCCTCTTACAATTTAACTATAATTACAAGGCATTAGTGGGTTTCTATAATCACCATCCATATTACATGTATATGTACAACCTATATTAATTTATTTAGAACCATGATATAAACTATGAAATCTGAAAATGAGTCGTAATAATCCACATTTATACTTCAACCTTAAAATATATTACAAAACTGGTAGAGATGGCAAATCTCTTAAGTTTCTGAATATCAAAATATCAAAAGTTTGAAGTTTTTTCAGTTTACTAAACAAGCTCTATACTCTGAAACAAATCCTTTACGGCCAAACTGGGTGTTCGTTTCCCCAGAACATTGAGGAAAGATAGTTGTAGATGGGACTATACTCTTAACGTTCCTAGAAATCAGAAGGTTGCGAGTTTGAGCCTCATCTACAGTACAACTCAGATTATAATTTCTTAGTATACTAAACATCTGGTTTCAATTAAAACTCTGACAATGTAATTCTAGTATTGTAATACCTAAAAGATGGATAGTACAGTATGATATTGTATACAGTAAAAACCCAGTAAGAACTTCAGCATTAATTTGTTGTCCCGTCCAAAATAAGAACATTTTATATTTGTATTTTTAAAAAGCAGTATCTTATACAGTTTTTGCTGTAAGAGAATTACCCATAAGAACATTTTAATAAAAAAAACACTCTGAATTTTTATTAGGTAAGACCTTGTTCCAGGATGTTTTAGTAAAAGTAGGTTCTTTTAGTGGGTGTTTACTATGATGTTAATAGTTTTTTACAATTATCTGGCAGTCTTATTTAAATAAATGCTCTTTTTGTGTCCATTGATCCATTTAAACATTGCATGTAGGTGAAAATTAACAAGGAGACTGGAAGAACAACCACTAAAATACTTATAAGATCTATCTGCAGAGTATTGAAAAGCATTATTACAAAGTAATTCTTGAACAATTTTCTTGAAATCATCCAAACACTTCTTTCTCACATGTGAACCTGATCGTCTTAGTACCGCACAATCAAGATCAAAATTGTCCATCAATTGTTTGTTGACAGACAAACATTTTCAGAAGCGAGTTATTGCTGTTTCATTTGATGCATTAGGGCCCATTTTCTTAATTACCTCTTTTAGTACTCAGTTGTAATGTTCTAATGCCAGGTCAAGAGGTATGTTGCCACCCATGCCATAATTGGATTTTACAGACCTATTCCAAATGAGCCTGTGTGCTTCCCGTGGTGGTAAAATAGCATACACTTGCGAAATCAGGTGAAGCCCTTCCAAGGCATACTTACGGCTACATGCCCCATCTACTTTTAAAAATAGCAAGAAATACTTCCAGCACCTCAAAATGCGCAACCCATCACCTTCTGATATCGCATCAGAGAAATTGAGGAACAGCATTCCATACTCCAATAGTGCCAGCTGATAATTGAAGACATCATCTTTGCCAACTGCATTGTATGACGCACGCTGTGTGTTCCGCCTATTGGAGTCTAAACCATGGGTCTTCTCATGTGCTGTGCGCCTTTTGCCACCAAAGGCAAAATACTTAGTGCAGCCAGGGAATCTACATGGGAAACGACCATCTTCCAATACATCTATGCTACACTCTTGCAATTCCTCCATGAGGGCATTTATGTTTTTTTCATTGACAATATATTTGTCAACAATTTTAAATGCCAGGTCTTTCAGGAAATTAATTTGTGTCTCTGCGGTCCCATCAACAATACGCATCGGCAAAGTTTCTTCTGGCGGAGTCTCCTCCAGGGAGGTGATCTGCAAGAAATCAAGGGCAGCAGCAGCAACTCTTGCTTCAATTTCACATTTCTTCTATTGATGTGGTTGCGGTCAGAATAAAGTGTACACTTATCTGAAGATGCACTAGTGTTGTAAAAGTGATCGAATGCAACCTGAAAATATAACACAGTACACTATATTAAAACAAACTTTTAAGATGACAGGTATTTACAGTGCCTATGAAACAAAATGTTCAAGTTCAATGGATAAAATTAAAGTAAAGTTTGAAATTTCTTCTTTTGATTGTGAAAGTTTCAGGGCAAATAATTAACTGAATGTATGTTTGTTTATAAAAAAAATTCTGTATATCCAATTTTCCCCCAAGGTCTAAAACATGGCTTTTCTAGATATAGAAAAATTGGATATACAGATTTTTTTTTAAATTTGCATATTCATCATCCATCATTGAAGAAAACTTTTGATGAAAAAAAATTGGGGGTCCCCAGACTCATTTGCTACATAAATACGATTAAAAAGTAATTGGTGGCCATTTTGAAACATCACTGTTGCTATAGCAACCATTGCTACATACCATTACTGATTTTTTTAAATTCCCAGTATGTTTCCTAATGAATTACATTTAGTTTTAGGCTTCTGATTAAGTATTTAGGCATTTAATTTCGCTGTCCAAATTTGCACTTAACACATTTAAAGAAACTGTATGGAGCCACCTTAAACAGATAAAAAATAAGGCATATTTTTACCTGTAAAAATTTCATCTGGGCATGGAAATCAGCGATTTCAAAATGAATACCCTCTTTCCTGTCATCTGCAGTGTGACCATTGGCAATCTTCATCAAAGAATTTACACCTCTTTCCACTGACAATTGGTCACCCACTACACCTTGGCCAGTAAAATGCTTATGCTCTTCATCTCCAAATCGAGGGATGTACGGATGGATTTCGTCAAGTACAACTTGCATACCTTCATTGGTGTTTTCCTTTTCAAAAATCATACCCAGGAACATCTAAAGTGTTATAAGTTTAAATATGTTACATCAATGTAACAAATTGGACATTACAATTTTATACATAGTTAGATGTATAATTTTATTATAATTATACAAAGACTGATGGTATACATCCGCTTGTTTGAAGAATTGCAATTGTTGCTACCTACAGTAGTAAGAGTTTCACATGTTATGCAATCGCGTCCGACCACATAACACATGAAACGCTACCATGTTGCATCGTTTGCACACTGTGATTGGTCAATTTCATGTTTATTTCTTGGTCCTGTTTTAATACCACTGAGAAATTGTACTGATGAATAGAGGATTGACATCCTGTAATTTATAATTAACTCAATGCAAACAATCAAGTGAGTTTGTGAGAATTTGAAAAGATATAACCCTCCTTGTAAACCCTCCTTGTCTATACATGTAGCATGCATGCAGATGCTTGTACATGTCCAGTGCTGACACTGTATCATTGCTCAGGTTGACATAAACTTTCAACTTCTAAACTTGCTATTGTGTTTGCAAGTGGTGTGCATCAAGCCACATAAAAATACAGGCTAGCTATTTTCTATTTTCCATTGTTTTTAATTTATTTGTTGACATAGTCCAATTGCCCCAATG
Source organism: Paragorgia papillata (assembly GCA_035771165.1). Lineage (NCBI taxonomy): Eukaryota > Metazoa > Cnidaria > Anthozoa > Scleralcyonacea > Coralliidae > Paragorgia > Paragorgia papillata. The sequence continues at coordinate 106,179 of JAWNZC010000370.1, read as the reverse complement.
AAATTTGTTAAATACCAGAGAAGTGTGGTCTACAGGTTTTTTACAAGACAATGGTATTACTTCCTTTGGCCAATTGGTCTATCGTGATGTAAATGGTTTGCAAAATTTTGAGAATGCTCTATTGGCACTATGATAAAATACAAACAGACTTACAGTATCAGTTGGCTTGGCCATTTCCCTCGAGTATAGGTGCTTAATATGCTGAATTACATGATATTTTAGAAAACCCAAACAATTGATGTTGTCCACAATAATTCTAGAGACTAAACTGGCATAGTTTTCTCTCTGTACAACATGTTCTGCGCTGTCTGGAATGAACTTTCCATTATCCATCTCTAAAATGTTTTGCTTTGATCTTGGTTCAATGCTGAGATGATTTCCAGAAACTCGATTTTCAGTGCTCATATGGCCTACCCAATGTTTGTCTATGTTCTGGTGGGATTCTGTCATGTGATGAACTATTTGGTGGAAATCAAAATTGTCAAAGACAATTTTTCTTCCTTGATCAGCCTCAAGCTGTTCACTTGGAGTCACCTCTTCAGATCCATGGACGTGATTATCATTCCAAATCTGCAACAATCGTGCATTTTCATTGTTCACCTTCTCCAAAATTTTTGCATTGTGGTTATGGCCAAATTCATCCAATTTCTTATATAGGAATGTGTGGGACACGACAAGTCGCAGAACCCGCAATCGACACAGAATTGGCTAAAAAAATATATGTACCATACATCACAAACATGATTGTATTAGAACTACTTCAAATTGTAATCCATTGTGTCCATAATATACCAATTATATCATTTTAATCAACCCTACATTGCGTAAGGTACGTTATTGATTATACAGTATTAAACATGTATAATAATATATTCTTTATACCAACCATTAATCCTGAGTGTTGAATGAAAATGGTATTCAACAGTTGAAGGACAGTCAAGTAAGGTGATCTGTTCTTTAGGCAGATGGATGAGGCCATACATACAGCTGGCATCTAGTATAGATTGCTCCTTTCCAGACTGCTTTTACGAATAGAAGCTGACATCAAAACACTCCTGAGCAACGGGGTTCTTTCCTTTAATTCGTGGTCGAGTTTTGTCAACGAAAAGTTCACAATGTCTTCTTTGCTCGTTTGGCGCAAAATGCTCGGACTTTTCTTACAGCACATATTCGAACACTCTCGGTTGATCTCCTTCAGAAACAAAACCAAGGGCGTCAATCCATCCCAAAAAGTGGGGGGGGGGACGGACTCCAAATTAGGAAGGTCCGGAGGTATGCTACCCGAATTTTTTTTTGAATTTTGGTACACTGAAACGGCATTTCCAGCGTTTTGGAGGCACTTATAAAGTTATAGTACAATGTGCATGATCTTAAATCCATTTTTAACCATGTGAGAAATCCGCTAAAAAACAAGGTTGTGCAAGTGGGATAAAGCACGTCAAAAGTTGTTAATGTTATATTAACTAGATTAGTTTGAGCTTGAAGATGTATTATTTTTAATAAAACAATAAAGATTTGACTCGCAAAATGAAATGATTTCTGTAACAATTGTATCAATTGTACATACAATGATCGATAAAAACCGAAAGCAAATGTGAATAAGTTTATAGCAAATGATCAATGTGTATGAGGCACAATGTTGTGATCATCGACTGGAGTCCGTTTGTTGCCTTTACAATTAGGTTTTCATTCCCAGAACTATTCGAAGGCTCCGAATAGATTTCTTCTAATTTCGGATTGTTGAACAAACAATTTTGTTAGTTCATGTACATTGACGTTGTCTAACTGTTCCTGGTGTACATGGCAGATGGAAATATGGTTAAGTCTACGCTGGGTCATGGTGGTTCGGAGCCACGTTTTCAGTCGTCGCAATGCAGAAAAGCTGCGTTCGCACTCGCATGACGAAACTGCACACACCAGTAGAAGTTTCAGAAGAACCAGCACTTGGGGAAACAATAAGCGCACCGCATGTTCCATACTCCGATAAGCAACTTTTGCCTCATGCAACCATTCGGCCTTGTATGTTTGCTTGAACATTTCTAGCTGAATTGGCAAAGTAAGACTATCAAGTTCAGGATACTTTGACACCACATCTTCGTCAACTTTCCCAGATATTAACATCGTCTCTAGCTTCAAGTACTGTGCTAGGCCAGATTTGTCAGGGTCATACCTGTCTGACAGACCTGTGACTATGAGATCGATGAACTCGAAATACTGCTTCCTGTAGTATTCTTCAGAGCTGTCAGGCCGATACTCAGCTGCTTCACCTGTGTATCTTCTTGGGGGGACTCGTATCCGAGGTACTTCCAGTGGATCCAGTTGGTATTCTTCACATTTTTCTTCAGCAGTAGAGAATAATTGATGGAATGCTTCATCTGTGCGCTGAGCGCTAATATGTGTTGATGATATCTTAACAGCTTCTACCATTCCAGAGACATTTGCATGTGATCCGCAGTGGAAAAAGAGTGCTAGCGGTTGTCGTTCTTACACCCTTGCCTTACATCCAGAGTAACAACCACTCGTGTTAGCGGCACCATCATATGTTTGAGCACGCATATTGCTTATGGATAATCCATTCCGAGCAAGGACATCAAAGAGCGTACGAGCAAGAACGTCACCGGTAGTACTGGGAACTTCATACAGACCGATAAAATCTTCGTGTACATATAGATCTGAGTCCACGTGCCTCAGACAGAAGGACTCTTGCTCTTGGCCGCGTATGTCCTGTGTTCCATCAGCAGTTACAGCGTAAACTTCATTCTGTTGAATGTCACTGACAATCTTCCGTAAAATTTGGTGACTGAACATTTCTACCATCTCGTTCTGTGCACAAGGCAAAGAAAAATTTGTTGTATTTCTCAAATACATCTGCAGATCAGGAACATCTTCCGTTCTAAGCTTTAGGAGCTGTGAATAACTTCCATCACTTTCGTCGTGGCCACGAAATGCTGAGCCTTGTCGCAATAAATATCTTACCGAAGTAAACAATTTCGAAAGGGAGTTTCTTGCTATTGCTTGTTCCTTTTGTTTCTGCGTGTGCATTTGCGCACTTACCGATGGCCTTTTCACTGCTGCGATTTGATTGACGGACAAAACGTGTGTATGAGATGTCTGATGCAACTTAAACATTTCAATTGCCTTCTTCCAGTTGTTGAATCCTTGTGAAATGAATGCTGGATCTTTATAATGGGCTAAATCTGTTATCCCCATGGAAATAGCTTTTGAACAGTGGAAACACAGAATTTTTTTCAAATCAGGATCATAATGAATCCATTCGTAATCTTCATACCACTTTGATTGAAAATAAAGTGTTCGCGTTGATAATTTCTGAGCAGGGATAACAGACACTTTTGGATGATTAGGCTTGTCGAAACTCAGGAAATTGTTCGATTTTGCAGTCAATGGACTCGAAGCCGAAACTGTTGCAGATGAGCATCTGTTACTTGTAAGAAAATCGCTAGAGCCGGATGCTTCAGAGGAAGGTCGTTGTTCATTGGGCAGCGAGGGTCGAGATATAGCCGCACAAGATATCCCTTGGCTTTCCGTTTCGTCATTTTCTACGAACTCTGCCAAAGAAGTGGGAGGTTTGTCGACATGAATTACGTTACTTTGCCGCTGATTTACAATTGGCGTCGATGGCGTGGAACGTGGAAGGTAGATTGTTACCAGAATCAGACGATGCGTGACTTGCGAGGGTACTGGTTTGCTCAACTTGCTGTGGATCCTTAAAAAATCTTCCGATTCCTGATAGTTTGGCACGTTTAGAAGGTTTCGGGGCATTTTTTCGAGGCATGTTGATGTTCGTTGTATAAATTGCCAGTATTTGCCATTTGGGAATGATTGTAAGTCTATCTCTACATCATTTGGTTAGATTGCATTTGCAATGCTATGTCTACAAGTTTTAATGGTGTGAATGGTGTCAGGCGAGAAACTACAAAAATGGAATGTTTAGGTTTAACATTTTAATATATTTGAACTTTTGAAAATGGTAAAATAAATTTATCCAGTCTTAAATCTTAATTTAGTCGTTAAATTAGTAACTTACGATTATGTCGATTAGCAAAACGAATTATTGTCTCATTCAGCGCAGCTTGCCAGTTAGAACAGGAAGTGAATACGACCAATAGTGCCTTTATGTAAATGTTTATAAAATTACAACACAAATTTGAATTCAATTTGAATATTTTTTTAGTATTTACATAACATATGCGATGTCAGTATTTGCTCCCAGCGACTACAGAAAGGTCATACGTTGTACTTCATGACTTCATCTTATTAAATGTCTTCGTTCCAACCGCAATTCAGGATGAATAGCATACCAGGCATTAGGTTTTTAGATTACCAAGAAACAAAATTTCATTAAACATGTTAAAAAGTGGGGAGTATAATTAGATATTCGTCCCCCCCACTCCAAAAACTTGGGGGGACGCGTCCCCCCCATCCCCCCAGGATTGACGCCCTTGAACAAAACGACAGTTTGTTCTCTGACCTTTTCACAGCGCCAAGCTGCGCGCGCGATTTGTGTGTATGTCCCTCTACACAGCATTTTTCCAATAGAGCAAAGATCCTTGGGCAAAGTCCGAGTGGCTGTTTTGCTTCTCCACTGTACTTTAACAGACGCAATTGTCGTTTGGGCAGTTGAAAAGTTATCCGCTTCGTGTTGGGGGAGCATCGTGGCCCTCGTTGGTGTGGAAGTTGATCGCGGTTGAAAAGGAGATACTAGTGTTGGGTTTTCGGTGTGGTGTTCAGAACAGCTGGCTACTGGCACAATTTCTGGGCAAGATGAAGTTGACTGAGATTCGCTTTCGTCAACAAACGACAACGAACGCTTGGCATTGCCTTTCGTTTTAACTCCAAGTCCCTTCGTTCCTGCCTTTTCGCGGTATTGACGGAGAAGTTTTTCGTTGAGGTCGTCAAGCTTCTTCTTGTGGTTTCTTCTTTGTTTAAGAATACCCAAGCAAGCACGGCAGATATGCTGCGAGGTAGAATGTACGACAAAGTGAAGGTCATCGATCTCTTACCAAAACTCTCCCTTATTTACAACCAAATTTCGATCCAAAGCTTTTATTAACACTGAGAAACACAGAACGCACGCCAGAGATGGCTGAGACGCCATGAATAATAGCTATAATTATTCCTTATTGCGCGAATTAATCATATTAATGCGATTAAAAATCCACGTGACCACTCCTGACCAGAACAAGCTTTTGGCCTCCAATGTGCAGACGCTTATAGGGATTCAATTACCCAAGCTCCGGAAATACAAGCGTCTGCACGCAGGCTATTACTATTAAAGCTAGTTGGGGCAATTGGTCTGATGTCTATTGGTCTGACGGCAGATGCAAGAGCAGATTTCTATACCGATCAGGATATGGCATTTTATAAAATACCTAGAGGAGTTAAACTAGCTTTATTAATGGTGGCCTGAATTCCATGCTAAAACACAATATACAGTAGGATTTTATGCATTTTAAGGCTTTTCCCGTATTGATTAAAACTTGTATATTATACTGTACTGTATTTATTCACATTTACACACAGTTAAAACATATTGTGTTTTAACAGAACCATGCAGGTAGGCCTTCCACTCAGGTTACAAAGGAAAGGATAACTGAACTTCTGGCTCTCATATTCACAAATGTCAATGGTTCTTGGAATGTGCAGGACTTCTTTATACAAGAAAATGACTGAAGGAAAACTACTTATTGCCTACAAGGAACGGTATTCTACAATGTCAGATAATGAGCTTGACAACACTATTCAACAAATTTATAGAGATCAACATAAAATGGGGGAGATTATGCTGATGGGCCATCTTAGATCAAATGGGATCCATGTTCAACGAAAACGTGTCCGGGAAGCAATTCACAGAGTTGACGTGAAGGTGTGGAAGAAAGGAAGGCGAAAGGTATAAAGAGAAGAGTTTATAATGTGCCATACCCGAATTTCATGTGGCACATTGATGGAAACTACAAACTCATCCGCTATAGACTAGTTATTCACTGTGCAACCGATGGATTTTCTCGTCTTATTACATTTCTCTGGTGTTCAGATAATAACAGATCCGATACTGTTACTGAACTTTTCAATGGAGCAACAAATGAGTTTGGTATCCCGAGCATGTGAGAACAGATCATGGAGGAGAGAATATTGTCATTTGGATGACAATGTATGATGCCTATGAGGAGGAACAGCGTCCTGTGTTGACAGGGAAATCTGTACACAATCAAAGGGTGGAGAGAAATAATCGAGATTTGAATATTGGCACCCTTTCAAAAATGTGTTTCAGGAACTTCAATTGGAAGGTAAATTTGATGTGGACGATGAAACAGATCTATTTTGTTTACAATACATATACTTACCCCGCATCAATCGAGCATTAACCAACCACAAAAATGCTCATAACCAGCATAAAATTTCCACAGGGGGATCTGCTACACCATTACAGCTGCAGTAAATGTACCCTTGCAGAACTTTGCATGAGAGTGGAATAACGGATTCTTTCCAAGATGGTAGCTTGCCAGCAGACCGGTCAGAACTATCAGTTGTGACAGTGCCAAGGGTCCATTGTCCGTTGAAAGCCTGCAGTTACTTGAAGTCACTATTAACCCACTATCAACTTCTGTTTGCAATGGTAAAGACTTGTACTTGGAAACAGTTGAATTTGTTGGTAGAAGCATTTTAAATAGAGTTGGATAAACTGTTTAGGTAAGGACACAAATATTGAGTGAACATACAGTGAGTGTAATAATATTTTTGATGTTTCAGATAATCAGAATTATGTGTTAATAATAGTAATCATGTTGTATAAATTGTTCTTTATTATCAATATACTGTAGGTTATGTTGTCTATGATACTCTTTTACAAAAGGGTTCAGGCTATAGTACCATATAATATCGAATTAGCACTGTTGCACCATTTACTATTGTAGCTTTTTGGTGTACATAGCACTCGTGCACTAGTCAATTGAAATCCCACCCCCTCTACTCCTGGGGCTATGTGGGATTTAACATTTTGCCAGGGAATAACATGGTCTTAACAAACATTGATCCCCTGGATACTGTGCATTTAACACAGTTCTCAAAGAACTGGGGGTCAAATGGCTGAAGAACAAGGTCTATGACAAAGGAAAAAGGTAAATGAATCTTATGAAACAAATTTTTTAGGCCAGGTTTTTAACACTGGAGAAATGTTACTTAAAATCCCAGCATAGCCCTGGTGGCTAGGGGGCTAGGATTTCAATAGAATTGTTTAAACTTGGGAAGAAATTAAAACTTACACTTTGAAAATTTTCCTGCAGAGAAATGATTAAAGTGCTGTGAAATGTGAATTTTCGCTTTGACTTTAGCTGCCAGTGTAAGAAAATCATTAAATTTTCTATTGCGCCCATCCTTATGGTACATGTATTTTGGGGCAAAAAAATGTTCTTACAGTAACAGTGTATTTGCCATACATATATTCAAATTAACACTTTATCACCACTGACTCAAACATCAAAGTAGCATACATGTAAACTTTGTCCACCCATGGTTAATGGTCCACCATAGCCCAAAACATGTTTATAACGAGTTGGACATCAAGACTCAGCATCATAACAAATTCGGCTTACTGGTAAATTCGGCTTACTGGTAAATTCGGCTTACTGGTACATTCTACTGTATTTCTTATCCAGTTACTACCAAGGAGATCGAGTCCTTCACTGGCAGACAACTTTATTCAGCAGAGGGAAGGGGCCAGTTCAGGGCAATCAACATATATACATGTAGACAAAAATGGATTAATTATACATGTAAGTATGTAAATTAAGTAGGGAAATTAGGGACTGTTGATGAGGAAGGCTAGCCCATGTCGTTCTACTGCAATATTATGCAAATTTATGTATATATATGTACATGCTAAAAACTGTCAATGGCAGGCATTTTCACGTGTGGGAAAAACAGTTTTTGTTTAGGTAACAAAGCAGGAGAGTAGTTCTTTTAACTTTTAATAATCAACAAAATACATTAGTTCAACGAATGAAACTTTAGTCTTCTTGAAATAACAATATCAACAACTTTTTTGTTTAGGTAACAAAGCAGGAGAGTAGTTCTTTTAACTTTTAATAATCAACAAAATACATTAGTTCAACGAATGAAACTTTAGTCTTCTTGAAATAACAATATCAACAACTAAACACTTTTCTTTGCTTCTTGATGTTATAGTTAAATGACAGTTAGTGCTGTACTATTTTTTATCTGCGTAAAGCTAAGTTGTAAAAGTTATACCATGTACTGTATGGGAATTTTGTGGAAGGAATGTCTTCATGCTCACCATACATTTCAGTAAAGAGGAAGATATAATCTATTTGAGCAGGTGTTTGACTTAGGCCACACATCATTCCAGAAGTGGATACTGGGAATAGGGTCAAAACCCATTGGAGGAATTCTATCACTCGCAGTTACAAAAACTAGGATATCCTGCATAGATATTTGACATTTACCATCTTAAAATGAAAATATTGTTTATTTCCGTCCTTTGAAAAGCCAAAGGGTCATCCATGTGTATGAAAGGATAAAAATGACTCGTGACTCTCAATCATGTATGTCTTGCAGTATGGCCCTCGAACTCAGAACATAATACTGTACCTTCACAATCCTGGAGGTGATCTCTCCACAGCATTATGACTTGTTCTTGGACATTTCGTAAAGATGTGCTAACAGGTGCATAATTTATTTGAAATAAATCATTCATGCATGCAGCAGAGAGGTTCAATTGCTTGTAACAAAACAGCTCTGCAAATGCAGCAGGGTGCGTTTTAATCAGCTTCAGAATTCCAAGAAGTTTGAGCCCATCTTTAAACTGTTCCAGAACACTTGGTAATGACAAATCTCTCTGATGATGTCATTCTTTTTTTCAAATGCAGGTATGGTGGCATAACCCGTTTGAAAAATCATGTTTTCAATACTGGGCTGGCTAACGTAAGTGTCAAAATCTGTTGCTGATGACACACTCTCAATCTAGACAAAAATAACAATTGAAAATGAGAACAACAATTGTTAACAGTCAAACAAAATGTTTTTCTTATCCAAATTGAGGAGAGCAGCACATCACAAAACCTATGTAATGTGGTTCATCTCTTGTGTGATGTATGCCCACTGCATGTATAAGCCCTAAAATAATGGTCGGTCACAGACATTGTCTGACCCATTTGTGAAATTGTCCGACGTAGGGAGGGAACCACTGGGCATTCTGTCTGACCCAAGTGAACATTTTGACAATGTCTAACAAAAATGCACCCTGGTTCAGGGCCAGAGGTTCCTGTGTTAAGCTGGATTTCTACCATAATGTCAGGCGCGCAATTTTCCTGTTGTCTTCAGAGCTTCGGCGAGAAACAAAGCAGAACATTTTTTAATTTTAATTGTACAATCAAAAAGCCAAGCACGTGACATTGTACACCTATAGTGAAAATCCGGCTCTAAATGGAGAAACGGGCTTCTGTATGCCACGTAAAGTGGACCAAAAGTGTATTGACACGATTGTTAGAATCAAGCACGGGATATTAATTTCCGAGCTGGGCTGAAGTAGCCACTGAACTCAAAGTCACCAGGCATTTTGTTAGATGACTTTACAAAACATATTTTAACACCTGAATGTAGGAGTAGGATATTATGTAATACTGTAAGTTACAGTTCATTAATCTTAAATAATTCAGAGTGATTTAATTACCATAGAATACTTTACAACACTACATTTACCATTTGTAGCATTTCCTTAACTTCACAGTCAACAACGTCATTTATCTTAGGGTTTGCTACATCTTCTCCATACGCTATGAAGTCATAAACTGCCTTTGAAAGACAGTTTCCTACACCACCTCCATTACAAAGTGAAATAGCCATAAGTTTGCCACTTCCTTCATAAAGGTATTTTAAACGAGCTGTAAGGACAGTAGAGATGCAAGTAAGGACAGCGGAAGTAGTGTACACATAAAAGCAATTTTTTTTAATGTGTTGGGGATTGGGAACTAGTCGTTAACCAATCAGAGTGCAGTATATATTTTTTTCAACCAATCAGGAGCGAGCATGAATAAATTATCACTGATTTTGGACGGAGGGTGCTAGAGAGTGGGTGTTGGCTCTTTCATTTTAATTTATTCATAGGGTGTGGTTTTGTGTTTGGGGGGGAAGTTGTTTTTTTTGTGTGTTAGTAGGGAAAACCTAAATTTATATAAAAAATTAAAAATAAAATTTTCCAGAGAAAAAAGGGAAAAAAATAAATAATTTTTTTTGTAAATAAATTGTGTATTTTTTGGAAAAAAAATATATATATTTTATATATATTTTTTTAAGATATTTTTTTTGTGAAATTTTCCCGTTTCACCATATATGGTAAAAAGGTTTGTTTTTTTTTATTTGTGAAATTTTTGATTTGTAAAATTTCCATATATGGTGAGAAGGGAGAAAAAAATAATTTTTTTTCCAGTTTTTGTTGCATAAATTTGATTTTGGATAAACGTTGACATTTCCATTATAAAGGAAGTGAGACGATGTGGTGGTTACGTATGCTTCCTCAAAAAATGGTAGGAAGTGATGGAATGAAACAATCAATTTCTTATGAGGCTTTTGTACTTGTAGCAAAATTTTTTAGTCAACATCCTGCTGCATGTGTAGCATCGTATTTAAATGAAAATTCTGCTGAATATAAATATCTTATCGGTAAAAAATGAAAAAAAAATTAAATTAAAAAAATGATTTTTTTTATGAAGAGAAGAAAAAAAAAATTGCTGTATTTTATTTTTAGAAAAACTGAAGAAAAAATTAAAGAGGAGAAAGATAATGAAATGTCTAAAAATCAATCATCAAGTTCAATAAAAAAGAAAACAAGGTGAGAAAAAAATATTTTATTTAGAGAAATATCTTTTGTACCATCGTTCTTGTCTATTTTTACATTTTTCTTCGCTATCGCGATCACATTCATCAAATACTATAGATCTAATTTTTTGGTTATAGTTTCTGCTGCAATGTTCACAAAAAATGATGTAAACTTTACAATGGTTGCATGTATAGAAACATTGTAGGTTTTCGTGTCTAATTTCACACAGGCAACTGCGACAGAAGATGGTACCGTGTACTACCATATTTTGTTGTTTTTCTAAAAAAACAAAAAATTGGTTACATTTTCAAGAAGTGAATTCAGAGTGTTAGCTTTGCGAGTGTCGATAATGGAATGGAGGAATCATATCAGTTTCATATACACCGCGGTGGAGATGTTGGTTAGCGACAATATTATTGATGTTAATCAAGTTCCTGCGAAATTCGAATCATTGAGTACAATTTCTGAAATTTTAGTAAATAACCCCAACATGCGTTTGAAGGTTGTTGCAGTAGTAAAAGATTATTTTGTTGAAGGCGAGGATAAAGTTTTTTTTTAAATCGTTGGTACTTATGACTATATTTGGACATGTGCATTAAGTAGCTATAATTTTACGGATAAAATTGGACGATGTTTTAGATAAAAGAAATGAAATAAAATAGAAAAAATTAGTTGAAGATTTACATTGTGTAGTGTTGAACAAAAAAAATTAAAAAATGGAGAAAACAGTTCAAGATCAAGATCAAAAAATGGCGAAAACAGTTCAAACAACAACTGTAGTGGATCAAGTAAAGGTACAAGATAAAATGAAAAGAAAAACAGAATATACTTTTTGTTTAAGACAGAATTTATCGGAGGTTGAAACATGTCGCTGCACACTGTATTCATTGCATTCATATGCGAAATTGCCCAAGAATAAATTTCCGTGTTCGTATTGTAAAGGCAAATGGGACTATTAAATTGTTATATTTTTTTGTAGTTAATTGAAAAAAAAAATCAGAATCCTAAAGAAAGTGCGTATTTACAGGTAATTCGACACCGAATTGAACAACTTGTTTTACCAAAATATAATAATTTTGATTTATGGAATGAAATCCAAATATGGTCATTTTAGAGGTGTAAAAACCTATAGTGGAAAAATTTATACAATTTTATACCATATAAAGATGTGAAAATATATCTGCATTGTTATTTGAAGAGCGCAAACGTGAACCTTATATCGATTGGGCGCGTTATACTGATTTTTTGAAAAGAAATGTCTAAGAATTTGATTAAAGAGGTGATTAAAGAGAAATTACACGACGTTGTCTGTGTTCCTCAGTTAATTTTGTTTGCTCAAAAAGAGTTAGAGTGTCCTCTTGCAGTAGTAGCTGAAGCGGTGGGAAAAGTTTTGGATGAAAAACTGAAAGAAATTGGTTTCGACGACGGTGAATATAAAGTAGACGTGAAGAGTGCTTTGAACGTGGGCATCGATTTACTTGTACATAATATATTACGTGATTTGGGGTATCGTAATATCGTTGCTGCAAATACTATTGCCACAAAGCTGACTGATATTGAGAGGAGAGTGGGAGGTATAAAAGTTACAGGAACAATACAATATCCAGTTTTAAAGACACCGTCGTTTATTCCTCATCCTCCCATTCCTGCCCATCCCTGCCTGCGTCGAAATATTTGTTCTATTGAACAGTAGTGCTTGTGTAAAAAAAAAATGGCATGGGGTAGCGGGTGTGGATGCGGACGAATGGATTTGGCTGGGAAATTATTTTGTGATCCGAACGAAAATCAAAGAGAATTTATTGAATTTAACAAAATATGGGATGTATTGAACAGTAGTGGTTGCGTAGGAAATGTAAAAGTAACGTGTGTAAAAAAAAATTATTTTCATAGATATGAGGATAATGTTTTTTGAACTATATGGTGTTTGGGAATCAATTGGGGCTTATAGTTATTATCGAACATTAGCACAAAATATCTCAAAAAAAGGACGTAGGAAAATATGTTATTAATAAGAAAATTTGGAGAAAAAAGGCGATACCTATAAAAAAATGTGTAATACTGTAATTTTATTTAAAGAAAATAAATTTGTTGTAATACTGTTTAATTAAAAAAAAAAAAGTGTTTTTTAAGGAATGGGTTGAACAAATGCTAAAAGATACGTTTATGGAAGAAAGTGAAGAATTAAAAAAAAATTTGGATGAAATAAATTTCGAAAAAAAAAGACAAGAAAAGATGCGAGAAGAGACACAAACACTTTTGGAAGAACGAATGAAATGGTCAGGTAGAAGAAGAACCCAATATAACAACGTTTTGGATAGAGTCTGATGATGAGGATTTTCAACCTAATACTTATTCTATTGAACAATTGAATAAAGATATAACGTTCATGGAAGAAAGTGAAGAATTTTAAAAAAAATTTGATGTAATAAATGCAAAATTCGAAAAAAAAAAGAAGAAAAGAGACAAATACTTTTGGAAGAACGTATGAAATGTCAAGAACCGACGAAGATGACTATTTACATTGGTCCTGTTGTCAAAATATAACAAAATGCTAAAGAAGAGAAGAAAGGATATTTTTTTTCCCTAAGTCGTAGCACTGCATTTAAAAAAAAATGCAGAGTTATGAGTTGGGTAAGATTTAATGTCAAAATAAAAAAATGGCTAAAGAGATAATAAAATCAGAATTTTATTTTTTCAAAATTGTTTATACATTAATTTTTAATATTTTCCCTACAGTTCCTAACACCTGAGGAAGAAACATTCCAAGTGCCATCGCTGCCCCAAACATGCCTCCTTTTTGTCCTTTTTTATTTTTCATTCTTCGAGTTTTTTTAGTTTTTCCTTTTTTTCCTCTAATTGGTTTAAAGTTTTCTCATTTTTTCTTTTAAAAAGATCTTCACACACCAACAATCAACTTTTAAATAATGTAATTTATTTTAACATTTTATTTTAAAAAAAAAAAGTCTGTAAAAAAGTTTTTTTCCCTTGTGGGCTATCAAATTCCAAACCTTCGTATTTTATTTATTTGCAGGTATGGAATTTGCTATCCTACAATGGATGATTTTTAAAACACAATAAAATTTTATCACTACATAAACTGTGGGGTTTTTTTCAGAATTGGTGGGTTAACCCTATTGATCAGGATTATGAGGATCAACAAGTTTGGGAAGGGCATCAGCAGCAAATGAAAACACTTAGGATGGGTGAAAGTTTTTGGGAAGACCAGTAGAGACAAAGAAAAATACACACGATGTGTAAATAATGTAATTTTACTAAAAAAATAAATTTTTGTAAAAAAAATGAAAAAAAGTGTAGTTGATATTGTAGTTATCCCACCAATTCTGAAAAAAAACCCAGTTTATGTAGTGGTAAAATTTTATTGTGTTTTAAAAATCATCCATTGTAGGATAGCAAAGAGATAAAATTTTTGTAAAATGAAAAAAACCCAACTTTTTTTTGTCCAGAACTTTGATCAGGAAACAGATTGGGAAAGTTGGGTGTATCATGACCGAAGAATGTGGGAAAAACAAAAGCGGAAAGCTGACGAAGCAGGCTGTATGAAGTGTGGGTTATGTGGTCAGAGACATCTGTATCCAGTTGATGGAAAACCCTGACGTAAAGACGAGCGCCCATCCACTGATGATGATTGAACAAGAATAAAAATAAATTAAAATAATTGTTGGGTTTTTTTCTCTCTCCATATTTTTATTGTTTTAATCTCTAAATTCCTTTTTCAGGTCAATTTCTCTAATGCATGCACATGTTGATGCAATATAGAAAATGATCTAAAAAAGGAATTTAGAGATTAAAACAATAGAAAACGGAGAGAAATTTTATTTTTCAGTATTTTTTACAAAAAAAAATAATTTTTTTAGTTTTTAAGTCTGTTCCACATTACTATGTTCCATCACTATATTTTTTGAAATTTTTTACGACAAGGGTTTGTTTGCACGGAAAAAGAAATATATTCGTCGCGTACTTCTGGATGAAGAACATATACGTTACGTAAGAATTCGTGTGCTGTTACATCACCGTCCCACACGGACAACCACATTAATTGACTGTCAAAATCGTTTTTTTCGGTTATTCCTCTTTTTGTGTCGCATGTTATCGCTGTCTTGTATTTATCGGTGCGAATAATTTTTTCATCGACAGTTTCATTATCGGAGTGAAAACCGGCGTTATCCAGACCAAATGTAAGATCAACGTTCGCTTGGTACCCAAAAGTGCGTAAATACTTGGATAAATGATGATAAAATCCCACCTTTGCATTGATACTATTAGGATTTCTTTGTATAAATTCATCCCAAGTTTTCACACAGATTTCTTTATGAGCTTCATCTTGTTTCTTATCCAACATGAGCATTCTGACTTCTTTTGTTTAAGTAGCCATTATCGATTTTTGGATGAAAGAAAATATAAGTACCTTTCAAATATATAGTATTTTTTATTCCAAATATGGATAAAAATAATTTTTTTTGGAAAAAAAAAAGATAAAAGAAAACATTTTTGGGAAAAATTTGAAAAAAAACAAAAATGCCTCGACGAAAGAGAAATAGGAGAAGTAATGGAAGAAACAGCAAAAATAAAAAAAGAAAATTTGAAGAAAAGACGGTAAATCAAAATTGGCGGGATTTAAAATTTATACTGATGACTGTTCCAGAGCTTCAATATTTTTCTCATGGTGGTATCGGACTACTGTATTGGATCTTTGGGTTATTACCTTATTATAAAGGGAACTACATCTCTGCTGTTGAAAGAAGTACAGGGAAAAAAGGCGTCAACGACAAAGAATATCCACTTTTTTTATATAAGGGTTTGGCTAAAGAATCGGAGATAGAACATGGTTTATATCCTCATATTATCGTGTCTAATGGAGCAAATTATTATTTATTGCCTTATATAAACGATAGAAAATCAATTTACGGCGTATTATATTCTGCGAGCGGAATTATTACGTTACATAAAGACGCAAGTTATTGTTGTTCTTTTTATTCTGTAAATCAGATTAATTATTATTTTAGAATTGATGAGCACGTCGGTTGTTTTCATTTGAGCGGGTGTATAATTCCTCCCACAAATACCCTATATTCACCTGTAATTGGAAATAGTCATAGTCTATACAGAATTTATAAACATCTTAACGATTATGATAATGATACTGTGGTTGCGGCATATTTTGTATATTCGATTCCACCCTATTTTTTTTATCATTGTTGGGAGGATCAGACGGAATTGGATAGTCCATTTCTGCCTGATATAGATTTAATTTATAATTTAGCGACACTTTTTTTATTGTACTGCGAACACCATAACCCCAACGCAATATTAAGGAAAAGAATTAATTTCAATTATGATATGCGTGCTCTCAGCGATTTCATAGAAGACGAATTACAAGGTGATCTTAATTTGGGTGAATTTTTTTGTGAGACAAATTTTGTATATAGACAAAATACATATTGTAGGTATAAGAATTGTAGAAGAAAAACTGTAGATTTTGCAAATAAATTTAATTACCGATTCGAAAATTTAAATGTTATAAAAAGGAAAAAAATTAATATGTATGTAGTAGAGCAGACAATACGCGATTGTAATAGAATATATCAATATTCTATTTTTAAAACGAGATTTCCAAATTGTTTTGTAAAACTAAGTAATGAAGAATTAGACGATGTTGTAGTGAGATACGTTGACTACACTTTATCAAAAATAGATGAACCAATCAATGAATATTTATTGGAATTGAGTGAAGATTGTAGAAAATAAATAAAATCTTTTTTTATTGGAATTGAGTGAAGATTGTAGAAAATAAATAAAATCTTTTTTTCTCCTTATAAGGAAAAATATTAAAAAATGAGAAATTTTTTTTTAACATTTTTATGCAATTTCCTGTTTGTCAGAGATTTTTAAAAGATTGTTTAAATTTTTTATGTGTAAATACTATTTTTTCTAAAGAATATATAAATGAGTGTGCAAATTTTTATAACGAGTCTTTAACCTTATATGGATTAAAGTAAAAATAATATATAATATATAAAGTTCAATTTGGAATTTAGTTTTTCTTTCATTCATTCATTCATTCATTCATTCATTCATTCATTCATTCATTCATTCATTCATTCATTCATTCATTCATTCATTCATTCATTCATCATGGAACTGTATATGCGTGAATATACTTCGAGTGAACGAGTATTAGTGAAATATCCCGATTTTTTACGAAAAATTGTAGCTCTGGTGAAAAAAAACGGGAAAGCAACGCTTTGTAAAGTATTCCCTACGAGTAAAGAATGCCAAAAATTTACGATGAATAGCGCAATGGAATTAAATTTGGATTTAATTCCGAATTTAATCAATACGCTTCAACAAGCAAATTCAAAGATAAATTGGAACGAGCAACAGCATATTGTCGTTGGTGACTTTTTCAATTACAAGAAAGACCCTATGCGTCTCGTACTACGGAGTAACGACTTCGGCAGCGGTGAGCTTGTTCTTCAAACGTTAGTTGAACGTTATTCCTGATGAAGATATGATCTTCGCTAACGAGAACGACGGCGACGACGACGAGCATTCGTACAACGAATTTACAGCTCCTCCTGTATCTGGTGGTGTTGTTGAAGAATAGGAAGATCAATGGGGAACTTTTTCATTCAAAAAATCCGACGATTTGGAAGAAGTTGGTTGCGAATTGGCGAAATTCTATCACGATGTAGTCGGTACAGCGAGTGGAAAGAATAAGAGGAAGAATGGAAAGAATGATAAAGCAGACAAGAGGAAGAAGCAGCCCTTACCAGCAGAAGCAGAAGTTAATAATAGTACTACTACGGGTACTGTTAATGCATGTGAGTTCGATGAAATTGATTGTGATAGTGAAATTGAATTATCTAGGAAAAACAAAAAACAAAAAATTCTAGAATCTGACGACGATGAAGAAAAAATAAATTTAGACGAATCTGAAAAAAAATAAATAAAAAATAACCGATGTAGCTTTAGTAGAATTATTGCATTATTACACAAAACATGAATTAAGTTTAGAAGATTGTATTTGTTACTACAACGATGAGATAAATAGTAAGTTAAAAGATGATGAAAAAGTTGATTTTGTCAGTATGATTAGTACCGGTGAAATAGAAGATATCAAAATATTACTTCGAAAGCTCTGCATTGATATTAATTAAATTTTTTATTTTTATTTTTTTCAGGAAAAAAAAATGAGTAAAAAAACCCACGTTTTTCAGAAGATTTTATCAGAAAAGCATCTAGACTGCTGAAAGGAGAAAATTCGATAAAGAACAATTAGAAAAATATAGACAACATAAAACTAGTAAAAAAATATATAAACGTTTAAATATTAATGTAGTTAGTAAAAATGATCAATGGGCTATTGATTTAGCAGAAAATAAAGATTTAGCACGATTTAATAGACAATATCGCTATTGGCTTGTGTGTATTGATATTTATTCAAGATATATTTGGGTGGAACTTTTGAAGAAAAAAACTGGAAAAAATACGGCAAATAAATTTGAAAATATTTTGAAAAAAGAAGATCCTCCTAAAAAAATACAATGCGACGAAGGAACGGAATTTCAGGTGATCCGTAAAGAATTGAGGAAAAAATATGTATTTTCTGTTTTTCATACTCACAACCGGGAAATTAAAGCGTCGCATGTTGAAAGAGTAATTCAAACTTTAAAAAAAATGGTGAGACGTGTTTTAACATTGACTGGAGAATTCGATTATTTTACTTATCTTCCCATTATTGTTGAAAGATATAGTAAATCGCCGCATCGAAGTTTGGGAGGATTTACACCGTATGAGATTTACCGTGGGAAAAAATAAAATAAAATGAAAAGTATAATGCTGGGAAAAATGATTTCTCCGATTACTTTCACAAAGGACGTATTGAGGGAAGGAAGTACCGTACGTATTGCACACGGAAAAACAAATATTTTTGAAAAAAGCAGTTTACGCCGTTGGACGGATGAAAAATTCAAAATAAAAAAACTATTTGTTACCGATCCCGTGACGTATGAATTAGAAGATTTGAATAACGAAAAAATTACGGGAATATTTTATCGGGAAGAACTACAAAAAATATGAATTTACAAATTTTAAGCAACACCGTACGCGAGGGACGTACTAATTACACTAATAATTTTGAAATGCAACTAATTCAACCCATCGACGCGTTAAATAATAATGTGACTTTCGAAGTAACGTCTGTTTCCTATCCATCTACAACGAAAAATATAGCGGACGATGAATGTTTTTTTTCGTTACGTCTACAGTACCGTGAATTTAAATGGATTGCAGCGACCACTAGCTATCAAGACTGTATTTTACAAATAAATACGGAAAAATTTATTGTACCTCAAGGATTTTACAGTATAGAAAAGTTAATAAAATACATAAATAACGCTTTAGACGAATACGACGTTTCTGTGATATTCAATAATAATGGGAAAGTAAAAATAACGACAAACGTATACGCGGAGTATTGGTTAGCTCAAGATGATTATAGCGCCAGCGCGGCTCATGATGGTTTGATATTGAATGATTTACATTTTTCTAGAGCATCGATCGATAAAACAAAACAAACTCCAAATTTTTATGTCGATGTAGGATTTAAAATTTTCTAAAAAATTAGCTTTTATGCTCGGATTTAATTTGGAAGAAAATCAATTTTCTCAGGCCGTTGGTTCAGGAAAAATCGAAAGTATATTTAAATCGCGCATGGGTAATTATTTACGCGATATTTCTGATGGAATGGATAAAATGTTTATTTATTGCGAAGAATTAGAAAGAAGTTTAGTGGGGGATACGTCATCGGAAATATTAACAGTAGTTCCTATTCGATGGAGTAATCAGGGAAAAGGAAATGGGGAATTAATTGTCCACGCTCCGGCAGTTTCAGTGAAAAGAAAGTTTAAAGAAATGAAAATTTCTTCCTTACACGTAGTATTAAAAGATAGTGTGGGAAATAAAATACCATTTGATTCGGGTACTGTGAGTATTGACGGAATAATTCATTATGCTTAAATTGAAATTAAAGGCAGAAGATGACTTTTTATGTGTTAAAGAATATATCTGGGCCTATCCTACGGGTAAAAAAACACGTTCCTGTAACAACAATGGAATTTTATGGAATTGAAATCACATCGAATGTAAAGATATAAAGGGAAATTTTCGTTTATTATATTCAAGAAAAATTGATTTTTCAGGATTTACAACAAATCTCGAAGAAAAAAAAAAAGAAAATTTAAATATTATAAATATAAAAAATTGTCAAGTAACAGAACCACTAATTTCGGAACAGTATATCTTTTTTGCCAAACGTTTTTTATTATTTATTAACGAAAAAAATAATTCTTATGGAACTGAAAAGAAACATTTACCGGTTTTTTTAACAGATACTAGAAATATTCAAGAAAAAGTTCAATTTTTTATTTCATATGAAAATGATACTTATACGTTAAAGGACGAAGAACTTACAATTTATTTAAATTTATACGATGAAATCGAAAAAAATGTATAAAAAACAAATGTTGGGGAGGAAAAATCATTTTGAAAAATTTTTTTAAAAATGAGTAATTTAACTGAAAAAGATTATATTGATGTATTAAATGGAAGAAAAAATGGCCGACATTATCAATCTACAATCCTGGTCAAAATCACTCGGACACCTTGCCTTAAATCACATCTGATATCAAATTTCCTTCTAAAAATCATTCCCCCCGCTCCCCCCATTCAATGTTGATAAAAATTTGCGCTGAACATACTTTGCATTTCATTTTCTAACCAACATTGAATGGGGGCAGTGGGGGGCGATGTTATTTGAACATAATCTTAGGAATTGATGCGCTTAAGTTCGTTTTACGCGACTGTCCGAGTTAATTTTGGCCAGGATTGTAGTCATTTCTTAATTGCAAGAGAAGAAAAATCAAATAAAGAAGAGATTCTGTTGCAAGGAAAAGTTGGATTACCCGCAAATATGAATCAAGATCACGATAAAAGTTTACCTGAAAAAAGTGGAAAAAGAAATAGTCATGAAGCTGATTTATTAAGAATTTTACAACATAATAGTTAAATAAAAAAATTTTAAAAAAATATTTTTTTTAAAAATTTGTAAATCCTTAAATAATTGTGTTATTAAAGAAAAAATTCAGTGATGATTTGGTTGTTATTGAGCAAAGAATTTATTTAAAAAAAAAAAATAAAAAATGGTAAGAAGAAGAAATTCACAAAAAAACAAACAAGAAGAAGAAGAAGAAGAAGTGCACAAAAAGGGGGTGGCTTTGGTGCGGGGATGGCACTTGGAATGTTTCTTCCTCAAGTGTTGAGTACTACAGGACAAATATTGAAAATTAATATTTAAAACAAAATTTATACAAAAATAAAAATTAAAAAATGGATCCAACAGAGAAAGAAGTTGAGCGACACGATACATTGTTTAGTAAACCGTTAGAATTGTTTAATTCAAAACCTTTTAACGATATTTTTGTGGAAACAAGAGAAGATGAGATTTTTCCCATACCAAAAGATCCTCATTCTGACGTATATACATTTACCTGTAATGGAAATAGTGTTAGTCTGATGAAAACAAGCGAAGCAGAATTACACGCAACCCTATCTATTAGACATAGAACGAGTAATGTTTTAAGTACCGCTAATGCGAATGTTGTACCACCACGTATGCCGTTAAACTTCATGTGGAAGACTAAAGAATTAAAACTGAATGAAAATTTAGTTACGCCTTCTGATAATTTTAGTTATTTTAGTTCGTATATTAATTTTCTTACACGTACAACTCCTGTCATGTATAAAGATTCACCACAATTAAACGGATGTTATCTCGATACAGCTGGAGAGATGGAAACTCAATTGGGTGGCAATGTTGGAATGGTAGCAAGACGTAACCTTACAAATAATGTAGAGGTGAACTTAATTGATAAACTTGATTTACCTTGTTTCAGTGATGGTGGTGGTGAAACATTTATTCCAACAGCTTTTAAAGTTGAAGTAAAGCTATCAAGAGCAAATAACGCGTTAATATGTAAAGGCGTGGACCATGGTGATATGGGAGTGGCAGATGCGCGAATTTCATTGGACAATTTTAGCTTAAAAATCCCAATTTTTAAACCGAAAGATCAATTAGTGAATGCTTTAAATACTTCGTTTATTACAAATGGTCAAGAAGCTAAATATTATACTACTACATTTCTTACAATCTCAGTTCCTGTGGCACAAGGAAGAAGAACCGTAATTGAGAATGATATTTTTAACGGAAGTTGTCCCGTTCGTGTATTTATGATGTATCTTCGAGCTAATAACTTCAACGGTACTTTTGCCACCAATTTTCTTAACTTTCGATGGGAAGGTTATTCATCCGTCACCGTCGCAGTAAATAATGTGACCGTAACAACTATAAAGAATTCACAACAGGCTTATAATTTGCTACGAAAAACACTTAACTAACAAAAGTTACTCAGAAATGCCCTTTACTTACAATGATTTTTTGAATGGTTACGCTATTTTTGGGTTTGATTTAACATCGAATCACGATACTCATTTGAAAGTATTACCAAATCGTCCAAGTGGTGTAGTTAATATACACACTGAATTCGCCAATGATGTAAATGGTGGAAACATGTTATTTATCGGTGAATTTCGTAATGAAATAAAAGTGGGATTACAAACACCTGCACGTTCATTATACAATATATGAAAATGGAAGAAAGATCGCAACAAGACAAAAAAGAAAGAAATAAAACTATAAAAATTGTTGACAAAAAAGAACATATCATTGTCTATCCTACTGATGGGAACAACATGATGCTATATATCAGTGAATTTTGTAATGAAATAAAAGTGGGATTAAAATCTGTGCACAACAATAAAAAGCTGTGTTAGTTTATATTACTTTTTATTTTACTTTTACCTGTGAGAATGGAAAGAGCGCAACAACAGCAAAAAAAACATAAAACAATAAAAAATATAAAAATTGTTGACAAAAAAGAGCGGTTAAGAAAAGAACATATCATATCTATCCTGTTGTTTCAAAATTTGGTTAAAAAAAATTTTTAAAAATGGAAGAAGAAGAAGAAGAAGAAGAAGAGGAAGAAGAAGAAGAGGAAGAGGAAGAAGAGGAAGAGGAAGAGGAAGAGGAAGAGGAACACGAACACGAACACAAACACGAACAAAATGAAGATGACAATTCTTTTTCTGATGAAAGTATGAGTGAAGAGGAAGAAAATGATGATAAAGAACAAATATTAAAATCTATTATATTATATAATCAACTTTTAAAACAAAAAAAGAAAAGAAAACGAAAATAATTTTTACCGCAAATTAAATCATTTCTTATATAATAAAAATTTACAAAAAATAATAATTGTGTTATCACAAAATATCGTAAATAAAAAAATACCTGTAAAATGTTCACGTGAGTATTTTTTTATTCTTAAAAAAATAATAAAAAAAAAAATTGATCCATTCGATCTTAAGTTGATGGTGTGTGAAGATCATTGTTTAAACGGTATATTTGAACAAGCTTGTAATTATATTACTTCAATTAAAAAAAAAATGAGTGTAAATAAATTACAATTAATTGATACAAATAAATTGAATGAAGTTTTACAACATTTAAAGGCAGAAAACGAAGAAAGAAAATTGTTGCAGGGAATTAAAAAACAAAATGAATTTGAACTCGTGGAAGAAAAAAAATGAAATGATGAATTTTACAAAAACGGGTCAAAAACAACGAATTGGCGAAAGTATGGTTCAATTTTTAAAACAAAAAAAATGGGATTAAACGTAAAGCTGATAAAGAAAAAAAAGAAGAAGAAGAGGATAGTAGTGCTGCGGGTGTGGCAGTTTTAACTCCCTCCGAAGTAAGAATAGAATCATTTTTCAAAAAAAAGGGAATAAATGATGAAAATATAAAAATGGGTAAATCTTCTATTAATTAACAAAGCAGATTTAATATATGATTTACCCCATAACGCTTCTAAGTCGGTATCTTTTAATTTAACTCCTAATGAGCATGATAGAGGATTAGCATATTTAAAAAAAAAAATATGCCCACCAATTATATACGTAATAATTTATTTAAAAAAAAATATGTGTCCCTTAATAGCAGTGGTTCCGACCACGACAGCAGTATTCTTTTGGATGAAGGGGCTAGAACTTCTTCGGCGTCACCGCTCAAAAAACAAAAAAAAGATAAATCACCACTATACAAATACGTTCAATACGATCGTACAGCATTACGAGGAACTTTTTCTTGGTACTTTTCCGGCTGATCAGTTTCCCAAAAATATTGAAAAAAATATATATAAAAAAATATTGATAGCTTTGCGAAAACTGTAAATTTTTATGATAGCGAATATTGGAAAAAATATGCGGAACAAAAAAATATGAAATTCATCTGTGTACAAGAAAAAATTTTGCAATCAATTATTACGTATACTTGTGGTTATTGGTGCTTATTATATTTGTACAATAAAAGTAGAAATAAAATTGAAAATAGTAATAAATGGAAAATAAAAAATGTAAAATATAAATGTAGAATAAAAAATGATGTGGAATTAAAAAAAAAAAAAGATTTTAGATATGGAAAAATTATTAATAAAATAATATTAAAAAAATGTAAAAATAATTAAAAAAAAGGACAAAAATGTTGTAATTTTTATAAATCTTTTATTAAAAAATAAAGACTAAATGTATGCTGTTACATTTTTTACATTGTCGAAATCTTTTCATTTTTATTCTTTTTTTAATTCTCGAAAAGCGTGCTTTTTTTTTGCTTTTTTTTTTCTCTTTTTTTTGTTGTTTCCATACTCTCTCCTTTTAAAGAAGCCCTAATAATGATAGTAAAGGAAGAAATCCTCCTTTTTGTGATTTTTTTGTTTACTCCACCCCGCTGTCTTTTTTTGTTTACTCCACCTCGCTTTCTTTTTTTGTTTTTGCCCATTAATTAATTTTTTTTTTCACATAGAAACACCTTTATCACCAAATTGTACCGAATCGTTCGTATAGGTCGTGTGGTCTTCTCACATACGTAGCTGTTCCACCTTTTTGTAGTTTTCTTCTCCCACGTTGGGTTTTCCTTCTACTTTTTCTTCTTTTTTTTTTACTACTCCACCCCCTGCCTTACCCAATGCTTCTAATATAGGCCCTATAAACGCAAATCCTCCTTTTTGCCGAACCATTTTATTTACACACCTTCTTCTCACGGAACTAAAAAAACAAGTTTTTTGTTGTTTTTTATTACTCCTTTATATAATAATATACAATTATTTTTTTTTTTTAAAAAGTTTTTTTCTTTATTTACTTACATTTTTTTTTTATATATCGTAAATCGTTGTATTTTCACCGGGAAAAATATTAGTTCGAACACGTGAATTATCGTAAGCAATCGTACAATTATCGAATAATAAATATCCGTAAGGATCTTTATTAATATCTGTTAAAACGTCATTGAAAGCCTTTCTATTTAGTTTTTTATTATCTGATATGGTGTACATATTTCTTACATCGGCAATATTTTTAAACATTAAATGATATTGACTATTGTCACGTGAATTTCGTAATTTTCCGTCACCGTACATTAAATTTTGACATATGAAAATAACACTCATATTTTTATGATGCGCATCACGAGATGCAAAATTATTTAAAATATCTAAATTTTCTTTTGAAGACGTGGCAATAGTCATAAGATCATCTAAAATTATTAAAGTATTATTACTTAAATTCGTTTGTAATTTATCAGCGGGTGGAATTCCTTTATTGCAATCGATAAAGTCAATTTGTATTTTTTTTTCTTTAACAATTTTTTCTATATCACGATACAGCGACTGTTGAGCGGTATACAGATAAATAATTTTATTAATCTGCGGGACAATCATTACCTCAATAAATGAAATTAATTTATATATCCAATACGTTTTTCCACATTGGCTCGGACCGCATAATGTTAAGATAAAAGGATGGTGAAATGGTAATACAGCGTCGTTTAATTTATTCAGCATTATCTAAAAAACCATACGGTAAAGTATAGAAATTATTTTTAACAACACGTTTATTAAAAGTAAAAGTAAAAGTAAAAAATTTAGTTTCATCTGCTTGGTAAACATGGTTTAATTTATCTCTCGTTATTTTATCGCTATATATAACTTTAATTCTTTGATCATTTTTTTCAACGCATTTTTGCAACGATTCGAAATTTAATTCCTCTTTTATATCTTCATTAGTTAAAGTAAACCCTTTAATATGAATAACTTCCTCCTTTGCATTAGTGCGGTAAGAATAAGATTTTGGACCGGTGGAACAAAATTGAGTAATCCACACATTTTCTTTTAATTCATTGGTTAATTCTCCTAAATAATTACCCGTTTCCACACCGATTTCATTCGGGTTTTTTAAATAAATAACAGAATCAGTATGAAAATATAAAACGCGCTCTCCTAGACTATTGATTAAAGTTTTGAGAGGAGCCGTTAAATTATCATTTTTGGTGTAAGTGACTCGTAAAATATCGCTATTCACAAAATCAGTTGACGTTAAATTTATATTGGAATCATTTGCTAATTTTAAGAGCTCATCATATTCGCTTAAAAAATCAACTTTTACACTATTTTCATTTTGCACAAATTTACCCCAAAGCGAATTCAATATTTGTTTAGCCATACTACGCAAACTGGGATTATAGCAAATTTGATTTTTATCGAGTAAAATTACTTCATTTTTGTAATAATCAGCGATATATTTATCTACTTCGCTAGGAATTAAATTTTTTTCAGCGTCGTAACACTCTTTGGGATAGCCCGATGCTTCCTGTTTAATTTTTAGAAAACAATTCACGTATTCCTGAAAAATTCTCTCTTGAAGAGGGTTTTAGTCGCTGAATAAAGATTGCAAAATTTTTCATTATTGATTTTATTAAATTCGTAAGGGTAAAAACAAATCGGGCAACCGTGAAAGAAACATCCTTGGAATTGATAGACCGTGTTAGTAGTTTCGTCAAAGCCGTCGACGTAACGTCCCAAAATCATTTTTTCGCCGTTTTGTGAACATTTATATTCCAGACGCCCGTCAACCGTTGTGTTTATTTGCTCCAACCAAATTAGCGCAGTAACGCTTTGATTGACTTTACCCCTATAACCCGATGCCGGAATAATACTCACACATTTTTCTCTTAAAAAATTTACACGAAAAACTTTTAACGCGAGATTCGCGATTGTAATACACGTCGTATCGTAAAAAGGATAAATAAACGAATTTTCGTATATTAAAGAAGAAAATTTAACACACCCCTTTCTTAAAATAGTAACATCCGAACTACAATAATAGTACATTTCTTCTTCAAACACGTATTCTTTTTCGTTTTTTTCCAAATACCATTTTTCAAATTCAATTTCCCCCCCCCCCCCATATTTTTAACATCAAAATATTCACGTGCAATCAACGGACCCACGTAATCTAAGTCATAAAAAAAATAGGGGTGAAATCCTTTACATTCATCTTCGAGTCCCATAGCCTCCAGGATTTTTGCTAACCCAATATGTAAAAACGAAAAACTATCCAAAAAAGTAATATTTTTATCACTAATTTTTAACATCATTACTTTATTCCCGTTCATAATTGTTTCAGGATAAATTTTTTTTTCCCAATAAAAATTTAAAAATAAAAATTGTATCGAAACGCCCCCCGTTATGCGCGAGCCAAACAGAATTTTCCTGTAATAATATAAATTCGCATAATTCGTCGATAACGTTATTTCCCTTAAAAACAAATTCACGTTTTCCACAACATTAAAAAATAGCTTGTTGTTCTTCCGAATAATTTTTAAACTTTTTAAACTCAATATTTTCACATTTTTTACATACTTTTTGTACTACGCAATAGTAGGGGATCATTAATTTATTTTCATCGTCACGCGTTTCGAAATCGAAAAACAATAAATTATTGTCTCCAATTTTTTTATCTTTTTCTTTTGAAATCGTACTCCTATAACAAAAATGCGTTTTTTCTTTATACGCATTACAATGAAAACAAAATCTTTTCGCACAATTATGTAGCGTCGCTTTTTTCTTTGTGCGAAAAAAAACGAGGAACAATTTTTGCGCAAGTATTACAATAAAAATAATATTGACACGGCGTTAATCTATTATAATTAGGTTGTTTCGGCTTAAAAATTCTATTTGTGAGATGCGCGTGAAAACATGCTGCGTTAAAAAACAAAATATTACAGTTAGAACATTCAATTTTTACTTCTTGCGGACATTGGGTTTGTCTGAAGCATCGTTGGCACGTTAAATAATTAATACACGTATGGTTATCTTTATGTTCAAAATGTCTAAAATAGCTCATGCATTTAACACAAAAGGACGTAGGATTAAGTTTTGAAAATTTACACATGCTTAAAACAACGTCGTAATGATTATTATTTAGCCACAAACAAACAATATCGTTTGTTAATTTTATTAAATTTCCATTTTCATCCGTACGAGAATCGAAGATAATGCAATCATCAAATTTATCAGAATATACTACCAAATCAACACCCTGTGCTTTAAGAAATTTATCATAAATATCACGAAAATGTTTTGTTTTTACTTCCCCTTCTGGAATTCCACAACGCTGATAAATATCACGAATTTCATCGAGCGTGTACAAATCATCGACACTTTTATGCGGTGCCCTTTCCATTTTCACGTTTTCGTCGTTTTCGTCGTTTTCGTCGTTTCTTAAATACGATAATCCCACTAATAAACTAACTACAAAACAACAATTTTTGATAAACCGATTTAACTTAGTGCATATCACATAAAAAACGCCAACGCGATAATTCCGATTATATTTTTCAACATTTTTTTTATTTACACCTCCCCCATCATCGTTAACATTACCGAGTTTGCTGTAAATATTTTTTTTCCTTAAATTCTTATTTTTTAAAAATTTTTACTAAAATTTTTACTGTAGGGAAACGTCTGTATTACGACATTAGTTTCCCATCCCTCCGCTATCGCTTTTTTATTGCTTTGCATCATCTTTTCAAAAATGTTCAATAGAAAATCAACATTAAAATGTTTAAGCGGTAATACTGCCGTTGAAAAATATGTCGTCGGAGCGTGACTAAAAATTAACCGAACATAATCATTCTCCGAAGTTGTCGATGCTCTAGCGACATTCAGTAAATATGTAAACACAATCCTCAAAGATTGAATGAAAGCAATAAAATTAACGTTAGCTTTTCGAGAAATGGAAATACTTAATGTTTTTTGTTTCATCTTAAATTTATCGTTATACGTTGTGTTAACGGTACTTGCATCGAAACCGTCTTCTTCTTTTCTTTCATTTTCTCCTTTTTTTTTTCTTTCTTCTAATAATTTTGCGATGTTAGCGACTTCTTCCGCTGTAAACTTTTCACTCATTTTTTTAAAAATTTTTCTTCCTAAATAAAAAACAACCTTTTTTCCCCTCGATTTCTTCTTCTTCTTCACTTGCTCCATCAACAACTACATTATCTGAATTCCGTATATTAATACATGTAAATGTAAAAAAAGGTTTGTCTTTACTAAATAAGTTCCCCATTTTAAAAATTTTTTTTTTTTAAAAAAAAACTAAAAAAAACAACTTAAAAAAAACTTACGTTTACAGTGAACGGTATTTTTTTCCCAAAAATCTCTAAAATATTTAAAAAAAATTTTTTTTCGTTTTTTCATTATATCCAAAAAAATGGTGACGGAAACAACAGTTCACGTGGAAATTTATTTACAAAATTTAAATACAGGTGAAACTTACATTGGATACGAAATTGAAGATAATGATAATCAAATTATTTTCTCCACTTTTATACTCAACGATTGTCTACAAGAATTTGAAAAAGATGGAGAAATATTATTTATAACGAGCTTCGAATTAACAGAAAGATTTAAAGAAATGCAGTCAAAAATTCCTCTTATTCCCTCTGATGTCTCATACAAAATATCATGTCTGCTGAATTTTATTAAAAAAAAGAAAATTTGTAAATCCTATATGGGAATAAAAACAATACATTAAAAAAAAAATTTTAAAAATGGTAAAAACAAAAAATAATAGAAAATCACTTTATAATGCTGGAGGAAGAAAAATGCCTACTTTTTCACAAAGCGTACGTGTAGCACAACAATGTAAAAGTAAAACAGTAAAAAGAGAAAGATGTTGTAAAAGAACAGCGCACACACGTAAATGTTGGATTCATTTAGCAAAAGAAGATAACCTACGTATTAAAAAATCCACAATTAGAAATGGCGGTGAAGGACTATTCAGTTGGAAACAGCCTTTTAAACGTAACGCAAATATAAGTCTATACACTGGGAAAAAAACAACCACACGTGAAATGGATCGAAAGTACGGTGCTAAAACGATTGCACAGTACGCGTTATGTGACGGACCCGAAGACTGTGTTGACGCTTATAAAACAGTAGGTCCTCCAGCACGTTATGCCAATGACGCGGCAGGAACAAGATTAATAAATAATTATAATTTTGTGGGAAGAACAAGAAGAGAACCACACTTTAAATTACGCGCTAATCGCCATATAAGGCCACATCAAGAAATCTTAGCCGACTACGGTACGGAATATTGGCCAAGGGGATATTTTAGTTAAAAAAAATGGGAAATAAAAGACGTCAAAGAGGAGGAACTTTTAAAGGAAAAAAAAGACAAAGGGGAGGATCCAAAAAATCACGTAAAATTTCGTTTGAATCGAGAGTAATGCGACATTTTGTAAGAGCAAAAAATTTAATTGGAAAACAAATAAATAACGGTACAAGAAGAATAAATGCTGTCAAAAATAAATTAATAGGGGGAAAAAATCAATCTGGAGGACTTGTAAATTACCGTGGAATGCATGGAGTAGATAAATATTTTGTATATTAAAGAAAAAAAAAAAAAATGTTTCGAATTAAATAAAAGAAAATACAAAAAAACTTTTTTTCTTTCCCTTTTATATATATATTGATCAGAATAAGTTATACAAATATCATAATTTACAAAGGGTGATGTAGCTTTACAATATTTAATATTATTCGAACTCAATTCAAAGGTCTTAAAACCAATTGCTCCCCGATTGTCGAGAAATTTGATACGTTGAATCAATATAAAATCTTCATTGGCATCTAATTTATAATTTAAATTATTTAATTCTACTGAATTGGTGAACATTCCTGTATTATTGTCGGAATTGATTATTTGTCTTTTAGTTAAATTTGCAAGAACGTTCCTCACAAAAATTTCCATATGGAGTAAATCCAAATGTAACTCTACCTTCATTGAGTGATCTAGTCCAAAAACGTGTATTTTTAATAATCACTTTTTTTTCAGCCATAAATATTTAAAATTTCAACTTCTTTCGCGTGGTTATGAATTTTTTCACTACATTAATTACTGCTGCAAAAAGAAGAACTTCGTAAAACGAACAATGACAATGACTTCTAGTATGCTCCTTACATCTCTTTATATGTTTATTAAAATAAGGAACTAATATTTCATATTTTTCTACGCCAAAATGTTCTAAATTTATGGATGGAAGCCCAAATTCTTTACATAAATTGGATTCAATATTTCCTCCTTTATACCCGACTAAAACATTTTTTTATCCAATTTATCAGTTGCTCTTTTAAAATATGTAAAAAATTCTAATTGACTAAAATAATATTTATTTTTCCTAAAATTATATAATTTTAGCCCGTGAACCGAATATTGTTTTTCCACACATTTCTGATCTTTTTCTGCTAAATTCCAATACGGATTGACACCACCAAGATTTTCTGCAAAACAATGAATCCGATTTATTACTTTTGTTTCCATATTAATAATAGATACTTCACGGTAATATATTTGTCCATTTATTCGGTAACATTCACAATCCATAATGTGTGTCACATTTTTTTAAATTTCTTCCCCTTTTTCATCAAATAAATCAGTGTGATCTTTAACGCAATTAAACGCTGTATCATACATTGAATACATAGTTAAAAAACTAAAAAAAAACTAAAAAAAAATACTCTTATAACTAAAAAAAAAATCAAAAAAAATAAATTTTAATTTCTTTTCAAACTCCATATATGGATTTTTTTTGTATTTTTGAGAAGAAAAAAAATTATATAAGAAAAACTAAAAACTTGCCAAAAAATTAGGGAAAAAAGTGTAAAACGAAAAAAATAAAATAGGATGACTACAGGAGAGGCTACAGGAGGAGGAGTTATTAAAATGATTGGGTTTCCTTTGATAACAAAACATCAGATTGAAAACAATTTACAAATAATTGCTGCTGAATTGGAAAATTATATTTTAGTTGATGAAGCCGTCGCTACTCACTATGAAGAAAAAACAAAAAAAACCGAACCCATGAAATGGTGGTACTTCAATGTCCGGAAATACATGGAATGCGTTGGGAAGATGATTGTAAATCTTGGATTCCTGAAAATTGACGGGAAAGAAGATGTTGCAAATATGTGGAAAGTGCTAAAAAAAGCACGTGATCTTTTTAGAAAGCACAGAAACTATTACAATGAACACGAATGTATAGGTTCAGCAACGATAATAGACGCTGTTGTATTAATTAAAAATGTACTTCAACAGTTAATCCATTTAGAATATCCTTCAGCTAATAATAGAAAATATCATGTCCTCGACAAGTATTCTATGAACTGGTATGAATGTTGTAATTATTCTAAACCATTTTAATTACATTTTTTTAACTCTTGTTTAAAAAAATTATAATTGTCATTACAAATTTTCCGTTGATGCGCTGTACACTTGAATTGCGGTTCAATCACTGCACGCCATTCTGCCCACTTTTCCCCAAGCTCTTCTTGAATAAGGTCAAAAATTTCGTGATAATCTGCTGTGTATATTATTAATAATGACACCACATCACGTAAAAACATATCCACTTTTTGTTCGAATGAAGACGGACAATTGCATTCATCATGCCATTTCTTAATAATCTTTCCACGTAGTAGCTCTACATAAATCCACCCCACAGTGTCGGTAAATTCTTCTTGTTGTTCTTTTTTGTCTTCTGCAGTTTTTTCACCAAAAGAAAGAAATAATTTTTCCATTTTTTTACTTTAATGATTTTGAAAAAAAACAAACCCTTACTTATATAAAAAAAATATATATAATTATTCGGAAAACACCTTATATAGATTTTTTTTATACACTAAATTATATAAGTGAAATGAAATACTAATATTCATATTTTTTGAAAAGATGATTAACAGAGTAGTTTACAATGTCCTATGCGCAATTAGTTTTTTTTCCAACCGTGAAATTGGATACTTATTCTGGATTCTTGGATTAATACATATGTACAATGGAAAATTCGTAAAATTAATTCAAAGAGAAGAAAAAATGCTAAACAAAAAAGACTATTTTCGACTTTAGTTGACTATTTCGAACGAGAAATTTTACTATTTAATCCCAAAGATGGAAAATAAAACAAAAAAATGGAGTGTAAGAGAAGATCGTGACAAAAAAGAATTTTTATTACAACACGATAACAGATTTTCTTATTCAATGTTCCCAACCAACTCCTTTTTTACTGAATATTATTTTTCAATGCTCCCCTGTGATTTAGAAGATTTATTGTTGGTGGACAAAAATATATTAAACTGCTATCAAATACTTGGATGTCGAGATGAAGATACACGTGTTATGCGTACGCCGTTTTCAATCGCTATGTTACAGTTACAAAAAACATACAGTATTTTCACTTTGTTAGTGAAACTTAACAACAGAGATAGTAAACTCGCAAAAGTAGCGATTTTTGTTTACACTTTAGCACCTTATTTTTTTCATCAAATCGTCAATCAGTTTTGTGAAGTCGAAATCGATCAACTCTACAACATTTCAATTTGTTTTTTACGTTATTGTGAAATTCATAATCCCGACGAAATGCTATCGCAAGGAAGAAACTACCACTATCATCCCGATTTCTTGTGTAGTGAAGTAACTGACCGTCCAAAACTACTCAAATGTAACTACAAGAATTGTCAACGCCAAACCGGCGTGCTATGTATGACGTCTAAAGTATATAATTTCAACGGTTTAACGGATAAAGATATCGACGATGATAAATTATTAAAAAGGGCCCGCAGTAATTGGCTACGTGCTGTTGCGATGTCCCTGCCACTTATTTTCCCTAATGTATGGTTTACGTTTTGTAACCTTATATGTATCCTATTTGTAATCATGTATTTATGTATGTATGGCGAATTTAATAAATACAAATACAAATAAATACAAAAACAAGATATTCTCGTTCCGTGGCAACTTAAACACGAACACAACGACCCCTACATGCTATTTACTACAAATAATCCTCCCGCACGTGTAATATTTACTAATTCCCCCGCACGTGCACGTGTAATATTAGGGAGCTTAAGCACCAGGCGTTTTTGACAACGCGACCGCCTACCGGAAGTCTTTTCCTAGATTGAAACCGACTGCGCATGACCAGGCGTTCTTGAGCCGAAGTCGCGGACTTCAAAACAGGCGTCTTGAAGTTGGTGTTGACAGGTGAGAGGTTTTTAATTTTTATCGGCTGAATTGTTTGTATCCTTGCCAAATTTAAGTATTCGAACTTTAAATGTGATTTTTCTTGTAGTTCTGCTGTCGTTTTACATAAGCGACTTTCAGAATGGCAGCTGCAATATCGAACCCGAATGTTGTTGGTCCTATGGAGTGGACAAATGCACATGACATTGCTCTGTGCAGAGAAATTCTTTTGGCGAACCCATTCAAAGCAAAGAAAAAGACAATCCCAAGGGCGAAGTTATGGGAAGAAGTTGCATCAAATGTAAATAAGATGACTATCACAAAATTCAATACGTCTCAGCGAGGTGTTCGCAATCGCTACACGAGAATTTCAAAAAAATTTCGAGCAAGAATGGCAGAAGAACGTCGAGCTAGTGGCATCTCACCTGAAACAAGCGAATTAGACGTCTTGCTGGAAGAACTCGTAGAGCTAGAAGATTCGTGTTATGAGGAAGCTGAAGAAAATGCAAGAAAAGCGGAACAGGAGAAAGAGAAAGCTGTAGATTTGCGTATGAAAGCAATGGAAAGAATTTCAGAAACACAAAAAAGAAAAAACGATGGAGACGAGCAGGTGAAAACAAAGACCAGAAAGTCATGTAATGAAACCATTGCTTACTTAGTGGATAAAGGAAAGAGAGACGCCGAGCTGAAGAAGCAGGAATTGGAGCTCAGAAAGGCTGAACTTGAAGCTGAGAAAAACAGGCATGATGAAACGGCTAAGAATCAAAATAATTTACTCACTATTATGTCTGAGCAGAGCAGAATGATGTTGGAACTAATGGGAAAGCTTGCGGGAAACCAAAAGTAAGCTTAAATGTTATTGACATATGTAAGTTGAAACAATATGTTTGATATATTATTTTTATCACAAACAGCCACAGTACTGATGTGATTTGTAAAACTACATGTTAATGAAGTAACAACATGAATGCTTAGTTTTAGTTTTTATTATCTTTAATAAGTGTAATGTTATTTTAGTTTATATATTTTATGTTATTTACAATGATGTTATCATGTTAATAAAATTTGGGTTGCTCTTGGTCTACACAAGTGCTTATAGAATTTATACTACCAGTATTAGTAAACATGCATTGTGTAGTTTCAGAAATTATCCATCCCCCTAGGAAGGAACTTGACATGCAATGTTAAACACCAAAAATGAAAATATTGTTGTATTATGCATGGTTCAATTCTTGCTGTGACCATCCCCCTGGGCAACACCCCCCCCCAGGGATATGCCTTTTTTTGTTACCAAACTGCAATTATCCCCCACCCCTGG
Source organism: Paragorgia papillata (assembly GCA_035771165.1). Taxonomy (NCBI): domain Eukaryota; kingdom Metazoa; phylum Cnidaria; class Anthozoa; order Scleralcyonacea; family Coralliidae; genus Paragorgia; species Paragorgia papillata. The sequence goes on along the minus strand of JAWNZC010000370.1, from coordinate 70,459 downwards.
GCATAGGGAAAATGACAATTCCCCATCCCAGGGACAATATTGATAAATAATTGCAATGCATGTCATCAAATCTTCACAAGTATATTTTAACATTTCAACATCTAAACTTTATAAATTGTTTTTTAAGTTTAACTTCCTATTTTAAATTATGAAGTTAAACTTTAAAAACAGTTACACCAGTCACTAATGAATTTGATTGATTTTCCCTCAAAGTATTGACAGTATTTTAACAGGACATTTGCAGGACTAGATGATAAACCAATTCCCTACCCCCAGGCAGTGCTGGGCTACATTTCCCCGGGGGTTGCCTGGGGGTGTGTGGTCACAGCAAGAATTGAACCATGAATTATATAGACACCATAGATATGAAAAAATTGGAATGGCCTTCTTTGGGTGGGGTATAGCATGCAAATACATCCATGCTCTACCCAGTGTACAGTATGGGTGGGAAACAAGTGTATTCGCAAGCAAGATGGAGTATGGATATTTTTTGGAACTATATTTACAGGTATATAAAATACAATAACTTAACTGTTCATATTAAACAAGTATAACACTATCAAAAGCTTATATAGTAAAATTACTGTTTGCCATTATACCTTGATATGCATTTTCCTGGTAGTGTGATTCCTTATGAAAAATATTCTTGAATTGAAGGGGGGGTCATGTCAAAATACTTAGATGTTTGATTTCCATAAAGGCAGGTAATTGCATTTCTTATCAGGATACATACAATATACATTTTCCCAACACAACTAAGGCCTATTTTTTAATTATTTTTGAAATCAAGAAATTTGAATGACCTTGTTACATCTCCAAAAAGCCACTCTACAGACACCCTTACAGAACTCATTGACTTATTGAATGCTTGCATGTCAGCTGTGAGAGGTACATTCCTAAATGGTGCCATAAGCTGTTGTCTCAGTGGATATGCCGGATCGCCATAAATGCACATAGGAACACCAACTGGTGATATGGCATTGTCTTCGAGTAACTCTAAAAGGCCAGACTCTCGCAACATGGCTGAATCGTGTTTTTTCCTTCTATAAAAAATAAATGGCTATAGTATAAATTAACTTTTAGAATAATGTATAAGAATAAGATTACATATGGAAGTAAGGGACAAACCATTATTTTTCTGGAGGGGGGGAGGGGAGGGGGGGGAGAACTTCTTTAGGACAATTTTTTTTAGTGTCTGCACCTCTGCAGACTATTTTTTAAAATAATTATTAAATATTTTGACTTATTTACTGTGTTAACGTTTGCAAACAATTTATTTGATCTTATCAGCATTTGCAAACAATTTTTTTCAATATTTATTATCCCCTCCCCCCGTCCAAAAAAATAGGACAAGGAATGTGAGTGAGTAGTGCCTGTATGACTTGACACTTATTTTTGTATAAAATTCAAACCCATAAACAGCTAAATTCAGTTATTTGTAAACCAAGTTGTAACACAAAATATCATTCAACAAGTTAAGTTCCCATGCCTATATATATAGGGGAAACAGATAAGAGGTCTGGTGGGTTTTTGCTATAATTATATTTATATACTTTGTTGGATCAGTATAGTTGAATCCATCAAGTTTACCCATCCCAGAGTAAAGTATATTGTATAAATCAACTTGTACATGTTAAAGTTTATGGTTAAACTATGATTAATTGTACAGTAAAGGTACAGTAAGTTCTTGGTAAAGTAAAATGGTGGAAGTTAGATCTAGTGTTAGTTTTAGGGTTGGGTTTACTTTCAGTGTTATGTTTAGTCAGGCTGGGTTAATCATGCTCTGCATAAAACTTGACATACCTACTGGACCATATACACGAGCAATTAATCCATTTGGGATGGCTACTGCTTGAAATTTTAATGCATGTACTCGCTTGTGCCCATTGTATACAACTCTTTGATGTTTGGTTGGTCTGCATATTGTACGCACAGTTCCGTCAACAAATGCAAAACAATTGTCAAGCGCTGCTCCCTTTATGTAAATGGCATCTGCATAATTTTGAAGTGCTGCTGGGTGTAGTAACTGGTTGTTCCATTCTGTAACTAGGTGGCCATGAGCTTCATAGATATGGTCTATCACCTGGTTTGTTATCATACTGAGCTCAGGAACTGGTCTACCGAATCGATACATCATGTCACTATACCTACACGGATAGGCCATTCGTTTGAGAACCATGCATAGCCCCTCAATACCGTTTGCAATGGATCTCTGATGACATTTGATGATGTTTGGAAGGCCAAGGACGTCAACCAGAACAGGAATGTCATTTTTCTCAATTCTAAATTCAGCTTTACATTCTGCTTCCTCCATAGTATCCAAGTCAAAACGTTCATACAAATCGTGTGAAAAATCTGGATTTCGTGATTTTACTTCGTCTAACAGAAGTAACAATTCTTCATCTGAGATATAACCCGATTCATGAGCTATCAAAGCCATACTTCTGGCGGTTTTAAAGGAAGACATGGATGGTTCTACGCCAGACGTTCGTGAGGAACAACAACACAGTGCTTAACCTTTTAAGTTTCGCGCGAAAACGCCGTCCTCGATCCAGTTTTTTTGCGCGGACATCGCGGTCGCGTTGGCAAAAACGCCTGGTGCTTAAGCTCCCTAATAGAAGTTGCGGAACGGAAAAGTTTTCTATTTGATTATGTGGACAAATCTCTCCCTGAATTAAGCGCAGATTCTCAAATAGAAATAAACAACTTGCTGTAAAAATATATATATATTTTTTATTGTAGCATATTGTTACGGATATGCCTATCCTAAGACAGTTAATTAACTAGACGTTATTTGATCACTGAACCACTTAATAAGTACTTGTAACCAATTAGTAATACTTATGACTTGGCATGAGTCAGCTATGATGTCTTTTAGTAATTACGTAAATATATTATATATAGAATGAAGTATGTTACTATAATTATATACTCTAGAAACTATATAAGCAGCCATCGAACATATATCAGGCATGCATATGTATGAGAGTGAGCTATATGTATCAAACTGGTTACGAAGTCAGTCCTGGAGTTCCTGCCGTTGCTTTTATTATTCCTTCCTTTTCAAGTCCATACGGATTGTTAACCTGTGTCGGAATCTCCTATTGACTGTTTCGTTGTGTGCAGACGACAGATAAGTTTCTGAACTTTAGTTTAGTTTTAATCTTTATAGACATTTTCAATATCTGTTCTAAGTTTCTTATTAATTAAATAAATAATTGTAAAAACCAAACAGCTGAGGTTACACTTTTTGTTGCGTATAGCGGTCACGTAACAATTGGGGGCTCAGGCGGGAACGTATACGTTAGTGTCTCGGAAAAGTGTACGTTAGTGTCCGGGGAATTTCATTCAAATCAAAGTTCGGTAACTTTTGATTTTTTTTATTCGGAGGTAAATTTCGAATTTGTGTGAGCTCAGCTATTTGATAAAATGTCAGAATTTAAACCTGAGCAGTTTATGTTAGAGCCCGATCAAGAGGTTTTTAATAAATTGAGGAAGGATGACCTGATCTCATTAGGTTATCATTTAAGTATAGAGGTAAAAAGTTCTATGGTAAAGAAGGACATGCAAAAGACAATTATGGAACACTTAGTTAAATCTGAATACTTTGAGGAAAGTGTTTTAAATTTGTATAAGAATCCCGATGCAAATCCAGAAATAGAAATAGAAAGAATGAGATTTGCAATGGAAGCAGAAAGAATGAAATTGGAATTAAAGAAATTAGAAATGGAGAGAGATAGAGAAAGGGAAAGAAGAGATAGAGAAAGGGAAAGAGAAGATAAAGAAAGAGAAAGAGAAGAGAGATTAGAAAAGCAGAAATTTGAGTTGGAAATGAGAAAAATAGAGTTGCAAGAAAAATTGGGATCTGTTCATACTGGAACCAAACTAGATTCGAGTTTTGATGCTACTAAGCACATTAGAATGGTTCCACCTTTCCAGGAACGGGATGTCGATAAGTATTTTTTACATTTTGAAAAAATAGCCGAAAATCTTAAGTGGCCCAAAGAAAATTGGACCATGTTATTGCAAAGTGTTTTAGTTGGAAAAGCTCGTGATATTTACGCACAGCTTTCGTTAGATATAGCTTCGGAATACGATACCGTTAAGGAATTGATTCTTAAGGGGTACGAGTTGGTCCCTGAGGCGTATCGTCAAAAATTTAGAAATTTTGAAAAAACGGGTAGGCAAACCTATTTAGAATTCGCTAGAGAAAAAGAGCAACTGTTTGATCACTGGTGTGCCTCCGAAAAATCCGATAAGGAATATGACCTATTGAGACAATTGATTTTGATTGAAGAATTTAAAAGATGCATTCAAAGTGATATATGCGTATTTCTAAATGAACAAAAGGCGACAACGTTAACAGCTCCCGCGCGTTTGGCCGATGATTTCATTTTAACACATAAGGTTTCATTCACAAATAAGGCGCCACAGTCTTGGTCTTTTCGAGGCAATAATTCTTCATCATTTGATAACAAGCGTGTGTTTGGTGCTAAGAACCTGTCAAAGGAATATTCAGATAATTTTAATCCTGACCCTAAAAAGTCCAAACCACCCACTGCTAGATTTGAACCACCTTCTCAAGGCAAGCCTTCAAACTCTCCTTTTAACAACATAGTTTGTAGTTATTGTAGAAAGAATGGTCATGTAATATCAGATTGCTACAAATTGAAACGGAGACAACAAGAGCAAGGTGAAGTAAAACTCAATGGCTATACTTCAAAACAGTCCATGCGTGACAATGTGCAAGACACATCTGTCATTAAGCCACTTCCTTCTCTTAACTGTGAGGTTAAGTCCTCTTTTGACCCTATTATGGAAGTCTTTCAACCATTTATTCATAATGGTTTCATATCACTTACAAGTGATCTGTCAAAAACTGTTCCTATTAAAATTTTAAGAGATACTACTGGGGCTTCCCAATCTCTTTTGTTGGCAGATACTTTACCATTTTCTCAGGAGTCTTACTCTGGTAAGAATGTTTTGATTAGAGGAGTTAATTCTGATACGTTCAGTTCTCAACAATTACACAAAGTCAATTTGTCGTCAGACCTAGTGTCTGGTACCGTTCTATTGGGTATTAAAACGACTTTACCATTCGAGGGAATTCATCTACTTCTCGGCAGTGACCTTGCAGGCGAGAAGGTAGTCGTTAACCCAATTTTGACTGATAAACCGTGTGTTAATCAAACTCCTGATCCTATTGAGGGAGAAATTTCAGATTTATATCCCGCATGTGCGGTAACTCGAGCCATGCGTAAGCAGAAGCAATTAGAACATGACGCTAGTGAATACGTCATCGATATGTCAGACACCTTTCTTGGCCAAGCTTTCGAAGGCGTTAATTCAACATCTGAATCGTCTCAAGCAACCTTTTCAAAGCCAAATCTTATTAATGGACAACAAAATGATCCTGAGATCTCTGTCTTATTTCATAAAGCAGTTGACGAGGCCGAAATTCCGAAGAATCCGGTCTGCTACTTTATTAAAAACGATATTTTAATGAGAAAGTGGAGACCGCCTGATGTTTCAGCAGACGATGAGTGGTGTGTCAGATATCAGATCGTTGTGCCAAAGACCTACCGGTCTGACATACTTAGCCTACCGCATGAAACCCCCCTTTCTGGCCATTTAGGTGTTACCAAAACCTATCTTAAAATTCTGAGTCATTTCTACTGGCCTAATCTTAGACGAGATGTAGTGCAATTTTGTAAAACTTACCACACTTGTCAGGTTGTTGGGAAACCAAATCAGGTGAATCCAAAAGCCCATTTACAGCCAATTCCAGCCTTCGAGGAGCCGTTTAGTAGAGTAATTGTAGATTGTGTTGGTCCATTACCTAAGACTAAGGCAGGCAATCAATATCTGTTGACCATTATGTGCGCTTCTACAAGGTTCCCTGAAGCTATACCTTTGAGAAATATTAAGGCAAAAACCATTGTTAAGGCCTTAATTAAATTCTTCACTTTAGTTGGCCTTCCTAAGTCTATTCAGTCGGACCAAGGTTCAAATTTTATGTCTGGAATTTTTCAGCAGGTGATGCACGAGTTAGGCATCAAGCAGTATAAATCTACTGCCTATCATCCTGAAAGTCAGGGTGCTCTCGAAAGGTTTCACCAAACTTTAAAAAACATGATGAGAACCTATTGCCTCGACACACAAAAAGACTGGGATGACGGCATCCATTTACTTTTATTCGCTGCTCGAGAGTCAGTTCAAGAATCTCTGGGCTTTAGCCCATTTGAGTTAGTTTTCGGACATACGGTTAAAGGACCACTTAAACTCCTAAAAGAAAAATTCCTTTCGGAAGATGGCGGTTCGTTAAATCTTTTGCAGTACGTTTCGGACTTTCGCACAAAACTTACGAAAGCATGTGATCTACAATCCTGGACAAAACTGTTGGGCCACTTTGCCGATTTTGACGATTTTCGCATAGTGTCCCAAGCACTTTTGTCCAGGATTGTCTGAAAATGACGAATTAAACAAAATCGAAGAAAAAAACAATTTGGGGGCGGCGATTCTGCGCAGTTTGCTCGAAAATGACATAAATACGCTCCCACATGCATGAACAACAAATTGTTTGCGGGGTATAGAAGGTTTGGTGAATATGCAAACTAAATAGAGCTCTCGTGCGGGTGGTACCGGTGCGGGTGGGAACTCTGCAGAGACTCTGCTCCAGTAATCCCTTCCCCATTGAGGGGGTAAGGGGGAGCAGAGATGGGGGCTCTTTTATTAAACTGTATATATTTTGCAATGTTACAAAGTTAAAAAGCTGCGTTTTATTGAAAAATCATAAACTCGCCATTTTTAGACAATCCTGGACAAAACTGTTGGGCCACTTTGCCGATTTTGACGATTTTCGCATAGTGTCCCAAGCACTTTTGTCCAGGATTGTCTGAAAATGACGAATTAAACAAAATCGAAGAAAAAAACAATTTGGGGGCGGCTATTCTGCGCAGTTTGCTCGAAAATGACATAAATACGCTCCCACATGCATGAACAACAAATTGTTTGTGGGGTATAGAAGGTTTGGTGAATATGCAAATTAAATAGAGCTCTCGTGCGGGTGGTACCGGTGCGGGTGGGAACTCTGCAGAGACTCTGCTCCAGTGATCCCTTCCCCATTGAGGGGGTAAGGGGGAGCAGAGATGGGGGCTCTTTTATTAAACTGTATATATTTTGCAATGTTACAAAGTTAAAAAGCTGCGTTTTATTGAAAAATCATAAACTCGCCATTTTCAGACAATCCTGGACAAAACTGTTGGGCCACTTTGCCGATTTTGACGATTTTCGCATAGTGTCCCAAGCACTTTTCTCCAGGATTGTCTGAAAATGACGAATTAAACAAAATCGAAGAAAAAAACAATTCGGGGGCGGCGATTCTGCGCAGTTTGCTCGAAAATGACATAAATACGCTCCCACGTGCATGAACAACAAATTGTTTGTGGGGTATAGAAGGTTTGGTGAATATGCAAATTAACTAGAGCTCTCGTGCGGGTGGTACCGGTGCGGGTGGGAACTCTGCAGAGACTCTGCTCCAGTGATCCCTTCCCCATTGAGGGGGTAAGGGGGAGCAGAGATGGGGGCTCTTTTATTAAACTGTATATATTTTGCAATGTTACAAAGTTAAAAAGCTGCGTTTTATTGAAAAATCATAAACTCGCCATTTTCAGACAATCCTGGACAAAACTGTTGGGCCACTTTGCCGATTTTGACGATTTTCGCATAGTGTCCCAAGCACTTTTGTCCAGGATTGTCTGAAAATGACGAATTAAACAAAATCGAAGAAAAAAACAATTTGGGGGCGGCGATTCTGCGCAGTTTGCTCGAAAATGACATAAATACGCTCCCACATGCATGAACAACAAATTGTTTGTGGGGTATAGAAGGTTTGGTGAATATGCAAATTAAATAGAGCTCTCGTGCGGGTGGTACCGGTGCGGGTGGGAACTCTGCAGAGACTCTGCTCCAGTGATCCCTTCCCCATTGAGGGGGTAAGGGGGAGCAGAGATGGGGGCTCTTTTATTAAACTGTATATATTTTGCAATGTTACAAAAGTTAAAAAGCTGCGTTTTATTGAAAAATCATAAAACTCGCCATTTTTAGACAATCCTGGACAAAACTGTTGGGCTACTTTGCCGATTTTCGCATAGTGTCCCAAGCACTTTTGTCCAGGATTGTCTGAAAATGACGAATTAAACAAAATCGAAGAAAAAAACAATTTGGGGGCGGCGATTCTGCGCAGTTTGCTCGAAAATGACATAAATACGCTCCCACGTGCATGAACAACAAATTGTTTGTGGGGTATAGAAGGTTTGGTGAATATGCAAATTAAATAGAGCTCTTGTGCGGGTGGTACCGGTGCGGGTGGGAACTCTGCAGAGACTCTGCTCCAGTGATCCCTTCCCCATTGAGGGGGTAAGGGGCAGCAGAGATGGGGGCTCTTTTATTAAACTATATATATTTTGCAATGTTACAAAGTTAAAAAGCTGCGTTTTATTGAAAAATCATAAACTCGCCATTTTCAAACTGTCTGAAAATGACGAATTAAACAAAATCGAAGAAAAAAACAATTTGGGGGCGGCGATTCTGCGCAGTTTGCTCGAAAATGACATAAATACGCTCCCACGTGCATGAACAACAAATTGTTTGTGGGGTATAGAAGGTTTGGTGAATATGCAAATTAAATAGAGCTCTCGTGCGGGTGGTACCGGTGCGGGTGGGAAGTCTGCAGAGACTCTGCTCCAGTGATCCCTTCCCCATTGAGGGGGTAAGGGGGAGCAGAGATGGGGGCTCTTTTATTAAACTGTATATATTTTGCAATGTTACAAAGTTAAAAAGCTGCGTTTTATTGAAAAATCATAAACTCGCCATTTTCAGACAATCCTGGACAAAACTGTTGGGCCGCTTTGCCGATTTTCACGATTTTCGCATAGTGTCCCAAGCACTTTTGTCCAGGATTGTCTGAAAATGACGAATTAAAGAAAATCGAAGAAAAAAAAAAATTTGGGGGCGGCGGTTCTGCGCAGTTTGCTCGAAAATGACATAAATACGCTCCCACGTGCATGAGCAACAAATTGTTTGTGGGGTATAGAAGGTTTGGTGAATATGCAAATTAAATAGAGCTCTCGTGCGGGTGGTACCGGTGCGGGTGGGAACTCTGCAGAGACTCTGCTCCAGTGATCCCTTCCCCATTGAGGGGGTAAGGGGGAGCAGAGATGGGGGCTCTTTTATTAAACTGTATATATTTTGCAATGTTACAAAGTTAAAAAGCTGCGTTTTATTGAAAAATCATAAACTCGCCATTTTCAGACAATCCTGGACAAAACTGTTGGGCCACTTTGCCGATTTTGACGATTTTTCGCATAGTGTCCCAAGCACTTTTGTCCAGGATTGTCTGAAAATGACGAATTAAACAAAATCGAAGAAAAAAACAATTTGGGGGCGGCGATTCTGCGCAGTTTGCTGGAAAATGACATAAATACGCTCCCACGTGCATGAACAACAAATTGTTTGTGGGGTATAGAAGGTTTGGTGAATATGCAAATTAAATAGAGCTCTCGTGCGGGTGGTACCGGTGCGGGTGGGAACTCTGCAGAGACTCTGCTCCAGTGATCCCTTCCCCATTGAGGGGGTAAGGGGCAGCAGAGATGGCGGCTCTTTTATTAAACTATATATATTTTGCAATGTTACAAAGTTAAAAAGCTGCGTTTTCTTGAAAAATCATAAACTCGCCATTTTCAGACTGTCTGAAAATGACGAATTAAACAAAATCGAAGAAAAAAACAATTTGGGGGCGGCGATTCTGCGCAGTTTGCTCGAAAATGACATAAATACGCTCCCACATGCATGAACAACAAATTGTTTGTGGGCTATAGAAGGTTTGGTGAATATGCAAATTAAATAGAGCTCTCGTGCGGGTGGTACCGGTGCGGGTGGGAACTCTGCAGAGACTCTGCTCCAGTGATCCCTTCCCCATTGAGGGGGTAAGGGGGAGCAGAGATGGGGGCTCTTTTATTAAACTGTATATATTTTGCAATGTTACAAAGTTAAAAAGCTGCGTTTTATTGAAAAATCATAAACTCGCCATTTTCAGACAATCCTGGACAAAACTGTTGGGCCACTTTGCCGATTTTGACGATTTTCGCATAGTGTCCCAAGCACTTTTCTCCAGGATTGTCTGAAAATGACGAATTAAACAAAATCGAAGAAAAAAACAATTCGGGGGCGGCGATTCTGCGCAGTTTGCTCGAAAATGACATAAATACGCTCCCACGTGCATGAACAACAAATTGTTTGTGGGGTATAGAAGGTTTGGTGAATATGCAAATTAACTAGAGCTCTCGTGCGGGTGGTACCGGTGCGGGTGGGAACTCTGCAGAGACTCTGCTCCAGTGATCCCTTCCCCATTGAGGGGGTAAGGGGGAGCAGAGATGGGGGCTCTTTTATTAAACTGTATATATTTTGCAATGTTACAAAGTTAAAAAGCTGCGTTTTATTGAAAAATCATAAACTCGCCATTTTCAGACAATCCTGGACAAAACTGTTGGGCCACTTTGCCGATTTTGCCGATTTTCGCATAGTGTCCCAAGCACTTTTGTCCAGGATTGTCTGAAAATGACGAATTAAACAAAATCGAAGAAAAAAACAATTTGGGGGCGGCGATTCTGCGCAGTTTGCTCGAAAATGACATAAATACGCTCCCACATGCATGAACAACAAATTGTTTGTGGGGTATAGAAGGTTTGGTGAATATGCAAATTAAATAGAGCTCTCGTGCGGGTGGTACCGGTGCGGGTGGGAACTCTGCAGAGACTCTGCTCCAGTGATCCCTTCCCCATTGAGGGGGTAAGGGGGAGCAGAGATGGGGGCTCTTTTATTAAACTGTATATATTTTGCAATGTTACAAAGTTAAAAAGCTGCGTTTTATTGAAAAATCATAAACTCGCCATTTTTAGACAATCCTGGACAAAACTGTTGGGCCACTTTGCCGATTTTCGCATAGTGTCCCAAGCACTTTTGTCCAGGATTGTCTGAAAATGACGAATTAAACAAAATCGAAGAAAAAAACAATTTGGGGGCGGCGATTCTGCGCAGTTTGCTCGAAAATGACATAAATACGCTCCCACGTGCATGAACAACAAATTGTTTGTGGGGTATAGAAGGTTTGGTGAATATGCAAATTAAATAGAGCTCTTGTGCGGGTGGTACCGGTGCGGGTGGGAACTCTGCAGAGACTCTGCTCCAGTGATCCCTTCCCCATTGAGGGGGTAAGGGGCAGCAGAGATGGGGGCTCTTTTATTAAACTATATATATTTTGCAATGTTACAAAGTTAAAAAGCTGCGTTTTATTGAAAAATCATAAACTCGCCATTTTCAAACTGTCTGAAAATGACGAATTAAACAAAATCGAAGAAAAAAACAATTTGGGGGCGGCGATTCTGCGCAGTTTGCTCGAAAATGACATAAATACGCTCCCACGTGCATGAACAACAAATTGTTTGTGGGGTATAGAAGGTTTGGTGAATATGCAAATTAAATAGAGCTCTCGTGCGGGTGGTACCGGTGCGGGTGGGAAGTCTGCAGAGACTCTGCTCCAGTGATCCCTTCCCCATTGAGGGGGTAAGGGGGAGCAGAGATGGGGGCTCTTTTATTAAACTGTATATATTTTGCAATGTTACAAAGTTAAAAAGCTGCGTTTTATTGAAAAATCATAAACTCGCCATTTTCAGACAATCCTGGACAAAACTGTTGGGCCACTTTGCCGATTTTCACGATTTTCGCATAGTGTCCCAAGCACTTTTGTCCAGGATTGTCTGAAAATGACGAATTAAAGAAAATCGAAGAAAAAAACAATTTGGGGGCGGCGGTTCTGCGCAGTTTGCTCGAAAATGACATAAATACGCTCCCACGTGCATGAGCAACAAATTGTTTGTGGGGTATAGAAGGTTTGGTGAATATGCAAATTAAATAGAGCTCTCGTGCGGGTGGTACCGGTGCGGGTGGGAACTCTGCAGAGACTCTGCTCCAGTGATCCCTTCCCCATTGAGGGGGTAAGGGGGAGCAGAGATGGGGGCTCTTTTATTAAACTGTATATATTTTGCAATGTTACAAAGTTAAAAAGCTGCGTTTTATTGAAAAATCATAAACTCGCCATTTTCAGACAATCCTGGACAAAACTGTTGGGCCACTTTGCCGATTTTGACGATTTTCGCATAGTGTCCCAAGCACTTTTGTCCAGGATTGTCTGAAAATGACGAATTAAACAAAATCGAAGAAAAAAACAATTTGGGGGCGGCGATTCTGCGCAGTTTGCTGGAAAATGACATAAATACGCTCCCACGTGCATGAACAACAAATTGTTTGTGGGGTATAGAAGGTTTGGTGAATATGCAAATTAAATAGAGCTCTCGTGCGGGTGGTACCGGTGCGGGTGGGAACTCTGCAGAGACTCTGCTCCAGTGATCCCTTCCCCATTGAGGGGGTAAGGGGCAGCAGAGATGGCGGCTCTTTTATTAAACTATATATATTTTGCAATGTTACAAAGTTAAAAAGCTGCGTTTTCTTGAAAAATCATAAACTCGCCATTTTCAGACTGTCTGAAAATGACGAATTAAACAAAATCGAAGAAAAAAACAATTTGGGGGCGGCGATTCTGCGCAGTTTGCTCGAAAATGACATAAATACGCTCCCACATGCATGAACAACAAATTGTTTGTGGGCTATAGAAGGTTTGGTGAATATGCAAATTAAATAGAGCTCTCGTGCGGGTGGTACCGGTGCGGGTGGGAACTCTGCAGAGACTCTGCTCCAGTGATCCCTTCCCCATTGAGGGGGTAAGGGGGAGCAGAGATGGGGGCTCTTTTATTAAACTGTATATATTTTGCAATGTTACAAAGTTAAAAAGCTGCGTTTTATTGAAAAATCATAAACTCGCCATTTTCAGACAATCCTGGACAAAACTGTTGGGCCACTTTGCCGATTTTGACGATTTTCGCATAGTGTCCCAAGCACTTTTCTCCAGGATTGTCTGAAAATGACGAATTAAACAAAATCGAAGAAAAAAACAATTCGGGGGCGGCGATTCTGCGCAGTTTGCTCGAAAATGACATAAATACGCTCCCACGTGCATGAACAACAAATTGTTTGTGGGGTATAGAAGGTTTGGTGAATATGCAAATTAACTAGAGCTCTCGTGCGGGTGGTACCGGTGCGGGTGGGAACTCTGCAGAGACTCTGCTCCAGTGATCCCTTCCCCATTGAGGGGGTAAGGGGGAGCAGAGATGGGGGCTCTTTTATTAAACTGTATATATTTTGCAATGTTACAAAGTTAAAAAGCTGCGTTTTATTGAAAAATCATAAACTCGCCATTTTCAGACAATCCTGGACAAAACTGTTGGGCCACTTTGCCGATTTTGACGATTTTCGCATAGTGTCCCAAGCACTTTTGTCCAGGATTGTCTGAAAATGACGAATTAAACAAAATCGAAGAAAAAAACAATTTGGGGGCGGCGGTTCTGCGCAGTTTGCTCGAAAATGACATAAATACGCTCCCACGTGCATGAGCAACAAATTGTTTGTGGGGTATAGAAGGTTTGGTGAATATGCAAATTAAATAGAGCTCTCGTGCGGGTGGTACCGGTGCGGGTGGGAACTCTGCAGAGACTCTGCTCCAGTGATCCCTTCCCCATTGAGGGGGTAAGGGGGAGCAGAGATGGGGGCTCTTTTATTAAACTGTATATATTTTGCAATGTTACAAAGTTAAAAAGCTGCGTTTTATTGAAAAATCATAAACTCGCCATTTTCAGACAATCCTGGACAAAACTGTTGGGCCACTTTGCCGATTTTGACGATTTTCGCATAGTGTCCCAAGCACTTTTGTCCAGGATTGTCTGAAAATGACGAATTAAACAAAATCGAAGAAAAAAACAATTTGGGGGCGGCGATTCTGCGCAGTTTGCTGGAAAATGACATAAATACGCTCCCACGTGCATGAACAACAAATTGTTTGTGGGGTATAGAAGGTTTGGTGAATATGCAAATTAAATAGAGCTCTCGTGCGGGTGGTACCGGTGCGGGTGGGAACTCTGCAGAGACTCTGCTCCAGTGATCCCTTCCCCATTGAGGGGGTAAGGGGCAGCAGAGATGGCGGCTCTTTTATTAAACTATATATATTTTGCAATGTTACAAAGTTAAAAAGCTGCGTTTTCTTGAAAAATCATAAACTCGCCATTTTCAGACTGTCTGAAAATGACGAATTAAACAAAATCGAAGAAAAAAACAATTTGGGGGCGGCGATTCTGCGCAGTTTGCTCGAAAATGACATAAATACGCTCCCACATGCATGAACAACAAATTGTTTGTGGGCTATAGAAGGTTTGGTGAATATGCAAATTAAATAGAGCTCTCGTGCGGGTGGTACCGGTGCGGGTGGGAACTCTGCAGAGACTCTGCTCCAGTGATCCCTTCCCCATTGAGGGGGTAAGGGGGAGCAGAGATGGGGGCTCTTTTATTAAACTGTATATATTTTGCAATGTTACAAAGTTAAAAAGCTGCGTTTTATTGAAAAATCATATCGAAGAAAAAAACAATTTGGGGGCGGCGATTCTGCGCAGTTTGCTCGAAAATGACATAAATACGCTCCCACGTGCATGAACAACAAATTGTTTGTGGGGTATAGAAGGTTTGGTGAATATGCAAATTAAATAGAGCTCTTGTGCGGGTGGTACCGGTGCGGGTGGGAACTCTGCAGAGACTCTGCTCCAGTGATCCCTTCCCCATTGAGGGGGTAAGGGGCAGCAGAGATGGGGGCTCTTTTATTAAACTATATATATTTTGCAATGTTACAAAGTTAAAAAGCTGCGTTTTATTGAAAAATCATAAACTCGCCATTTTCAAACTGTCTGAAAATGACGAATTAAACAAAATCGAAGAAAAAAACAATTTGGGGGCGGCGATTCTGCGCAGTTTGCTCGAAAATGACATAAATACGCTCCCACGTGCATGAACAACAAATTGTTTGTGGGGTATAGAAGGTTTGGTGAATATGCAAATTAAATAGAGCTCTCGTGCGGGTGGTACCGGTGCGGGTGGGAAGTCTGCAGAGACTCTGCTCCAGTGATCCCTTCCCCATTGAGGGGGTAAGGGGGAGCAGAGATGGGGGCTCTTTTATTAAACTGTATATATTTTGCAATGTTACAAAGTTAAAAAGCTGCGTTTTATTGAAAAATCATAAACTCGCCATTTTCAGACAATCCTGGACAAAAACTGTTGGGCCACTTTGCCGATTTTCACGATTTTCGCATAGTGTCCCAAGCACTTTTGTCCAGGATTGTCTGAAAATGACGAATTAAAGAAAATCGAAGAAAAAAACAATTTGGGGGCGGCGATTCTGCGCAGTTTGCTCGAAAATGACATAAATACGCTCCCACGTGCATGAGCAACAAATTGTTTGTGGGGTATAGAAGGTTTGGTGAATATGCAAATTAAATAGAGCTCTCGTGCGGGTGGTACCGGTGCGGGTGGGAACTCTGCAGAGACTCTGCTCCAGTGATCCCTTCCCCATTGAGGGGGTAAGGGGGAGCAGAGATGGGGGCTCTTTTATTAAACTGTATATATTTTGCAATGTTACAAAGTTAAAAAGCTGCGTTTTATTGAAAAATCATAAACTCGCCATTTTCAGACAATCCTGGACAAAACTGTTGGGCCACTTTGCCGATTTTGACGATTTTCGCATAGTGTCCCAAGCACTTTTGTCCAGGATTGTCTGAAAATGACGAATTAAACAAAATCGAAGAAAAAAACAATTTGGGGGCGGCGATTCTGCGCAGTTTGCTGGAAAATGACATAAATACGCTCCCACGTGCATGAACAACAAATTGTTTGTGGGGTATAGAAGGTTTGGTGAATATGCAAATTAAATAGAGCTCTCGTGCGGGTGGTACCGGTGCGGGTGGGAACTCTGCAGAGACTCTGCTCCAGTGATCCCTTCCCCATTGAGGGGGTAAGGGGCAGCAGAGATGGCGGCTCTTTTATTAAACTATATATATTTTGCAATGTTACAAAGTTAAAAAGCTGCGTTTTCTTGAAAAATCATAAACTCGCCATTTTCAGACTGTCTGAAAATGACGAATTAAACAAAATCGAAGAAAAAAACAATTTGGGGGCGGCGATTCTGCGCAGTTTGCTCGAAAATGACATAAATACGCTCCCACATGCATGAACAACAAATTGTTTGTGGGCTATAGAAGGTTTGGTGAATATGCAAATTAAATAGAGCTCTCGTGCGGGTGGTACCGGTGCGGGTGGGAACTCTACAGAGACTCTGCTCCAGTGATCCCTTCCCCATTCAGGGGGTAAGGGGGAGCAGAGATGGGGGCTCTTTTATTAAACTGTATATATTTTGCAATGTTACAAAGTTAAAAAGCTGCGTTTTATTGAAAAATCATAAACTCGCCATTTTCAGACAATTCTGGACAAAACTGTTGGGCCACTTTGCCGATTTTCACGATTTTCGCATAGTGTCCCAAGCACTTTTGTCCAGGATTGTCTGAAAATGACGAATTAAACAAAATCGAAGAAAAAAACAATTTGGGGGCGGCGATTCTGCGCAGTTTGCTCGAAAATGACATAAATACGCTCCCACGTGCATGAGCAACAAATTGTTTGTGGGGTATAGAAGGTTTGGTGAATATGCAAATTAAATAGAGCTCTCGTGCGGGTGGTACCGGTGCGGGTGGGAACTCTGCAGAGACTCTGCTCCAGTGATCCCTTCCCCATTGAGGGGGTAAGGGGGAGCAGAGATGGGGGCTCTTTTATTAAACTGTATATATTTTGCAATGTTACAAAGTTAAAAAGCTGCGTTTTATTGAAAAATCATAAACTCGCCATTTTCAGACAATCCTGGACAAAACTGTTGGGCCACTTTGCCGATTTTGACGATTTTCGCATAGTGTCCCAAGCACTTTTGTCCAGGATTGTCTGAAAATGACGAATTAAACAAAATCGAAGAAAAAAACAATTTGGGGGCGGCGATTCTGCGCAGTTTGCTCAAAAATGACATAAATACGCTCCCACGTGCATGAACAACAAATTGTTTGTGGGGTATAGAAGGTTTGGTGAAGATGCAAATTAAATAGAGCTCTCGTGCGGGTGGTACCGGTGCGGGTGGGAACTCTGCAGAGACTCTGCTCCATTGATCCCTTCCCCATTGAGGGGGTAAGGGGGAGCAGAGATGGGGGCTCTTTTATTAAACTGTATATATTTTGCAATGTTACAAAGTTAAAAAGCTGCGTTTTATTGAAAAATCATAAACTCGCCATTTTTAGACAATCCTGGACAAAACTGTTGGGCCACTTTGACGATTTTGACGATTTTCGCATAGTGTCCCAAGCACTTTTGTCCAGGATTGTAGCTAGGACCAATCTTCGATCAACACAGAAAAACATGAAAAATAGGTTTGATCGAAACGCAGTAAACCGCAAATTTAAACGCGGTGATAAGGTTCTTGCATTGCTCCCAGTTCCTGGAAATTCCCTTCAGGCTAGGTATTTTGGTCCCTATGTTGTAGACAAGAAAGAGAGTGATTTAAATTATGTCCTAATAACTCCAGATAGGCGTAAACAAAAACAGTTGTGCCATGTAAATATGTTAAAGCCGTATTACGATAATGATAGGGTAATACATTCTGTAAATGTAGCGAGTTCTGAGTCTGATAAAGACAAAGACGATGTAGACCTAGGAGAACTTTCTAGTCTGTCTGCCACATCAAAACTCAACAACTCTGATGTCCTACATAATCTGGATTCCAAGCTATCTCATCTTCAACCGAATCAACGTCAAGATCTTCAGAACCTAGTTGAAGAATTCGAACACCTTTTTCCAGATATTCCTACCAGAACAGACAAAATTTTCCACGATGTCGACGTTGGTGATGCTAAACCAGTGAAACAACATCCCTACAGGTTAAATCAAGTGAAGCAGAAATACCTACGTGAGGAGGTTCAATATCTTTTGGAAAACGACTTCATAGAACCAAGTCAAAGTAATTGGAGTTCTCCATGTATCCTGGTGCCGAAACCTGATGGATTCTATCGTATGTGTACCGATTACCGAAAAGTCAATAATGTGACTAAGTCGGATACATTTCCAATCCCACGAATGGATGATTGTATCGATAAAATTGGAAAAGCCAAGTAAGTCACCAAGTTTGATTTATTGAAAGGATTTTGGCAAGTTCCCCTTACTGATCGTGCCAAAGAAATCTCAGCCTTTGTTACCCCAGAGGGTTTGTTCCAGTACAAGGTCATGCCATTTGGAATGAGAAATTCGCCAGCCACCTTTCAACGTCTCGTTAATAGCATCATTTCTGGCCTGGACGGTTGCGAAGCGTACATCGACGATATCATCATTTACAGCAATACGTGGGAAGAACATCTAAACATCATCCGAGAGTTCTTCAGGAGGCTCAGCAAGGCAAAACTGACCATCAATTTGATCAAAAGTGAGTTTGGGTGTGCACATGTCACCTATTTGGGTCATGTTGTTGGTCAGGGTTATGTAAAGCCTGTTGATGCCAAAATAAGTTGTATTTCAGAGTTTCCTAGACCTTCGTCAAAGAAACAGTTGATGCGTTTCCTGGGTATGGCTGGTTATTACAGAAAGTTCTGTCCAAATTTCCCCACCACCACTGAGCCTTTGACTCAGTTACTTCGCAAGAACGCTAAATATATTTGGACAGATCAATGTGAACTGGCGTTTGGAAACCTTAGAGCCATGTTGAAAAGTGCTCCCGTTCTGTCAGCTCCAGATTTCAACCATCCATTTAAGTTAGCTGTGGATGCAAGTGATGTAGCTGCTGGTACTGTTTTGCTCCAAGAAGATGAAGACGGGATTGACCATTCGGTGTGCTATTTTTCCAGAAAGTTCAACAAACACCAGAGAAACTATTCGACAATCGAAAAGGAGTGTTTAGCTCTGGTTTTCGCTTTACAGCATTTCGAAGTTTATGTCTCTTCCCCTCAAGTCTGCCGATCGTTGTATTCAGTGATCATAATCCTTTGGTATTCCTCCACAAGCTGAAGAACAAGAATCAACACCTATTGCGATGGAGTCTAGTTTTACAAGAATATAATTTGGAAATCAGACATATTAAAGGAAAAGACAATTTGATTGCGGACTGTCTTTCTAGGCCATAGACATGGTTAAACATTTTATATTCTAAAAAAGAAAGTTCTATCAAACTTCTTTTTTTTCTTTAAGAGGGAGGGTGTTACGGATATGCCTATCCTAAGACAGTTAATTAACTAGACGTTATTTGATCACTGAACCACTTAATAAGTACTTGTAACCAATTAGTAATACTTATGACTTGGCATGAGTCAGCTATGATGTCTTTTAGTAATTACGTAAATATATTATATATAGAATGAAGTATGTTACTATAATTATATACTCTAGAAACTATATAAGCAGCCATCGAACATATATCAGGCATGCATATGTATGAGAGTGAGCTATATGTATCAAAGTGGTTACGAAGTCAGTCCTGGAGTTCCTGCCGTTGGTTTTATTATTCCTTCCTTTTCAAGTCCATACGGATTGTTAACCTGTGTCGGAATCTCCTATTGACTGTTTCGTTGTGTGCAGACGACAGATAAGTTTCTAAACTTTAGTTTAGTTTTAATCTTTATAGACATT
Organism: Paragorgia papillata; assembly: GCA_035771165.1. Lineage (NCBI taxonomy): Eukaryota > Metazoa > Cnidaria > Anthozoa > Scleralcyonacea > Coralliidae > Paragorgia > Paragorgia papillata. Next base: position 50,761 of record JAWNZC010000370.1, on the reverse strand, counting down.
TTCAATATCTGCTCTAAGTTTCTTATTAATTAAATAATTGTAAAAACCAAACAGTTGAGGTTACACTTTTTGTTGCGTATAGCGGTCACGTAACAATATTATGTAGCTTTTCAAAAAGATAGTCATTTTTGTCATCAAAAACAAAAACAATTTTTTGTAATAATCCTAAATGTTTACATAAATCTTCATGTTGTTTGTATGTCTTCACTTAACAAAATAAATTGTCATTTAATATAGCGTGCAATGCTTTTCCCACACGTCCATTACCGTCAGAAAACGGATGTATATATTCGAGTGAAAAATAAATTCGTCCTGGAACAAATCTACTACTAGGGTCTTCATCGAGTTTAGCGTAAAAATTATCTAATAAACTCGGGTAGAGGCGGGTAATGATTACCGATAATTCTTTTGAAATTAGAATATTCTCCACCGTCGTGTTTCATACAACGCTTATGTAAAAACCGACATATTTCACTAATTTTCATTTCATTTTTTTGTATTTTTTTTTTATAAAAACTACTAATTGCGTTAGCAAATTTACCACAAGAATACCAGAAATCATTACCCACTCCTTCTCCTTCCTCCATGCTTACAACATCGTAAGAAAATAATTTATTTCTTGAATGAAATTCAAAATCTTTTTTTTCCATTTTTTCACCGCCAATTGAAAAGTTTTAAAATGACAATAATCGCTGTGAAAAATAATGGGGGGGAAAAAATTCAATTTTTCTCAAATTCAATTTTCTTCTTTTATCTTGACGGTGTAAAAAACACGACTCTTCTTCTTCTTTTTGCCTTCCGTTGTAATACACAGAGTAAGCAGAGCGTAAAAAAACAATATGTCCCTCCTCCATATGCGATAACTCTTCATAAATAAAAGCCAAATCAACAACATCTTTTATTCCCTCAAAATATTTTCTATATTTAACGACAACATCAGTTATTTCTTTCTCTAAATATTTATCATCTGAAAAAATCCCATTTTCTTTAAGCTCGTCTACATATAATATCCATCATTTGTCTTTTTTTAAATATTTTATTTTTTATTTTTTTTCTCACATTTCTTCAGATCATTTCGGTGCCTAGTTTCCATCAACTCTAAATCACTCAAAAATCCCCTTATATTATCTAGTTTTTCAATTTATTTTTTTTTAACATAAAAATTCTTCTTAATTCGCAGAATCTATTTTCTGCAGTGACTACAATATCGCTATTTCTCTTCGTATGAATGAAAAATTTATTTACAGGTAAACCGCCTTTTTTTTAAATTAATTTTCTAACCATAATATTTTTTCTCTTTTTTTTGTTTTCCTTCAAAAATTCCCTACTTTGGTCATCATCATCTTTTTCACTTCCAAAATACTGGTCTTTCAATACATTAATATTTTTTCCTTTTCTCTCATGTCTAAAGTCAATAAATAATGAGTCCGATCCAATGGGCTGCGTTACTTTAGTCGGAACAATTGTCGGTGATGAAATATATAGAGGTGGTTGAGGATAAAGCATGGGGAGACTGGATTGTAACTCATTAATTCCACTATTGTCCCACATCATACCGGAGCATTCACCTACTTCCCCCACATTCTCTACTAGAAGTGAATTAGTTAGACCCGCTAACGAATCATCACCCAGCAGTTGTTGTTGTTGTTCTTCGAGCAGCATCTTCTTTCGATCCGCTGCTTGCCTCCGCTCTTCTTCTTCCGCTATACGCTTACGTTCTTCTTCCGCTATACGCTTACGTTCTTCTTCTTTTCTACGACGTTCTTCTTCGTCTTCTTTCGCTATACGTTCTTGTTCTAATCGGTCTTCTTCCACAACTCTTTTTTCCCCCTCTATACGCTCTTCTTCGAGTCTTTTTTTCTCAACTACTATAAAACAAAAAATTTTTAAAACGTTGTACATCAAAAGCTCATATGTAAATATAAAAGATTAAATATATTTTCTAATCCGATTTGTGTAACTAAACCCTTAACTTTGAAGTAAACAACATTCCATTCACTCTATATGGTGATTTATGTTCAAAAAAATTTTACCTTTTGACTTCGAAATTTCTTCCCAAAAGCATCAACAACATTTCATTCCCTATATATGGGAGGGATAAAAATATTAAATATATTTTCTAATCCGATTTTTGTAACTAAACCCTTAACTTTGAAGTAAACAACATTCCATTCACTCTATATGGTAATTTATGCAACATTCCATTCCCTACATATGGGAGGGATAAAAATATTAAATTTCAATCTTTGAACATCTCGTGATTTCATAAGGTATCGAATATAACTCAAGAAGACAAAAATGGCTATGGTGAAATATTATAATGAAATGTGGATAGACGAAAGCAGTAAGAGGGAAGACTGGGTAGTGGGAGAGAATTGGTGGATCACCAAATTCTCCAAAAACGGTGTGGCCTCAAGCATATGGTCAAATAGAGACGCACAAAATTTTAAAGAGATATATTTTATGCGGGATGAGGTGTACGGCGAAAAGAAGCCCGTATTCGTGTATCCAAAAGAAGAAGAAGACGAAAATAAAAAAGAAGAGAAACATTGAGGTAAATCACAACAATAACAACAAGTTTGATATTTAAACGAATATTTTTTCAGAACAATGAATATGAATAAACTGATTGGATTTTTATTGTCTACTTACATCCTTTTTTTACTCTATATGCTACTACTTGTCGTCTTAAATGAACTCGAAGAGAACACAACTAGTTATAGGTTTGCTTTTGTCTGTCATTGCTAGTTTTTTTCTACTTTTTTGGCTATCCACGTGTAAAGAGTTTTAAAAATCTTCTAATGTTAAACTTTCTTCCTTTGATTCTCAAGTTTCCTTCTTCTTATTTGTTGGTACTACTAAACAAAACCCATCTCCATAATGAACCACTGTTCTTTCTTTATACTCGCAATAGCAGCAATCATCCAGCGTCATCTTTTCTTTATCTATGCGTATAGTATATGATAACATGGGAAAATATATTATTGCGTTTGTTCTTGTTTGTTTGATGGTAATCGGATACGCTTACACTCATTCTGCAGATGAATTAATGGTAATTCATCTGCAGAATGAGTGTAAGCGTATCCGATTACCATCAAACAAACAAGAACAAACGCAATAATATATTTTCCCATATTATCATATACTATTCCCAAACAACAAGTGAGTAGAGTATAGAACATTCTACAAAACTACTCTCGTACTATATATATATATACATTGCAAACACATAAAAATTCACTAAAATATTTTTGTAATACCCTGAAATAGTAGGAAAAAAAAGATTTTATTTCCCCCGAAATACCATAAAAAGGCATAAAAATGTATAAATGCATGGGGGGAAAATGCTTTTAAACAGGGTAAATATTTGTTTATTCCGTCAAAATGGAATCAACAGAGTCGCGTGCATCTCTTAAACAAGCGGTATGCAGTAGATGTTTGGAGGAAATCGATGGACTTCCCGTTGGATTACTCTACAAGTACCCTGATACTTATCAAAAATATTTATACGATCTTATCTACAAAAGAACATCATCAGAACATAAGAACTTCTCATTTCCCTTTCTCGAATACATCTACATGTTTACAAATGTAGAACAATTTTAAAAATTTTGCCGTACAAGAGGAATCACCAAAGAAAGTGATTATATATTGACTACTGTACTCTATATATGAGGGATAATTACTTGGAAAAAGCTGTGGTTCAACGTTCAACTAAAGATTGTCTTAAATGGATTGTAAAAGAAATAGATGAAGGAGCACGATTAGATTGTCAAATGGAGAATAAAAATGAACTCAGCTTTTTTATTGAACTCGCTATTTTAACTACTAGCGAAAAATGCTGTACTAAAATTTTAAAATTTTTTTTGAAATTACATGTAAACATAAAAAATATGAAACCGATATGATTCCTCCATTCCATTATCGACACTCACAAAGCTAACACTCTGAATTCACCTCTTGAAAATGTAACCAATTTTTTGTTTTTTTAGAAAAACAACAAGAGAAAAACAGTCAGGGAAATAGTGCAAATAACATTACATGTATTTAATTTCATGGGAATCTTACAAGAAATACATAATTTTTTATGAACATTACAGAAAAGAAACTATAACCAAAAAATTAGATCTATAGTATTTGATGAATGTGATCGCGATAGCGAAGAAAAATGTAAAAATAGACAAGAACGATGGTACAAAAGATATTCTCTAAATAAAATATTTTTTTCTCACCTTGTTTTCTTTTATTTAATTTTGTATTTAACAAAGAAATATTACGTTTAAATTCTTTACTTTCAAACACCATATTTTTATGTAAATTACTTAAGACTACCGGTGTTTGGAATAAAATCAGTACCAGAAACAAGCATTTTTTCGCCCATGAATTATCCAATCTACAAAACCAAAAACAAACAACCAAAACAATATCCAAAATAATAGAGGAAGCATACGTAACCACCACATCGTCTCACTTCCTTTATAATGGAAATGTCAACGTTTATCCAAAATCAAATTTATGCAACAAAAACTGGAAGAAAAAAATAAATTTTTCTCCCTTTTTTTTCTCTCCTCTCATCAAAATTTCACAAATAAAAAAAAATCCCCCCCCCCCCATTTTACCATATATGGTGAAACGTGGGAAAATTTCACAAAAAACATATCTTAAAAAAAAAATCTAATATAAACGAAAAAAAAATATATTATTGGTTTAACTACCAACCGCGCAACACACATCATCCACGTGTATGGAAAGCCATAGCTGTCTTAAGTGGTCAAACTTAATTTCATTCGGTGCTTTTGTCATTATACGCGGTGCTTTCCACATTATACGCGGTGCTTCGAACATTATACGCGGTGGTTTCAACATTATACGCGGTGCTTTCAACATTATACGCGGTGCTTTCAACATTATACGCGGTGCTTCAAACATTATACGCGGTGGTTTCAACATTATACGCGGTGCTTTCAACATTATACGCGGTGCTTTCAACATTATACGCGGTGCTTTCAACATTATACGCGGTGCTTCGAACATTATACGCGGTGCTTTCAACATTATACGCGGTGCTTCGAACATTATACGCGGTGCTTTCAACATTATACGCGGTGCTTCGAACATTATACGCGGTGCTTTCAACATTATACGCGGTGCTTTCAACATTATACGCGGTGCTTCGAACATTATACGCGGTGCTTTCAACATTATACGCGGTGCTTCGAACATTATACGCGGTGCTTCGAACATTATACGCGGTGCTTGTAGGTAGCATCATTATATTCGGTGAGCCAGTATTTTTGGTCAGCGTTTTGTAAGGGCTACCGGATGTACTTCATGTTTTCAAATACATATCAAAGGTGTGAGGCTGTGAGCTCGTGTCATTTCCTACCTCGAAATTTGCAAGTTTAGCGTTCAGCGAATCGTTTAGCGTTTTCTGGGCTTTAGGCAGTGTTTTCTTTTTAAAATGTAGCAAATACTACAATCGTTAGACATGGGAACTTTGCTTGGCCGTTTCCGAGCTCAAAGAATGGAACTGGCGACCGTTGTAGCGGCATCAGATCAAGAATTGGTTCGTCTCGGTGTGAGCACAATCGGAGAGCGTATTCGCCTACGTGATGCTTGTAAGAAGAAATTGGAGGAAAATACTCCTTCTACAAGCCAAACCGCTGCTGTTCGTCAAGAGCGTCTTTCCATTTTTAACCCACGAAGGCATAACAGCCGTAATCAAGCACGTGCGACAGCGAGAAGCTCGAGTAGCGCGAGTAAGCGGTCGGCAAAGGCCCATCCATGGACGCCGGCGTTTGTTTGCCTGTCAGATACCGTTGCTTCCGAAACGCCATCTTCCCTAGACAAAGAAATTCTATTTAAAGCTGGTCTAGGGTTGAAAAAGATCAAACTAGACATGGAAGATGACGAACAGACAGTTATTAACAAAATTACTTCGGATGCCAAAGATGACGCCGGAAATACCATTGGATTTCCACAGCTCAAAACATGTGGGGGCTATGAAATGATGCGCTGTGCCCCAAACTGTCGGGATCTGAGTGTGATTGACTGCTCTTGGAATGTGAAAGATCTCCGCTCAAACTTGGGTGGAGGACAGGGTAAGATTTACCTGCGGCCCATACAGAAGTCATTGTCTACACAGACATTGATCCAACAAAGTCAGTCCGAAGTGAAGGAGAGATGTCAAATGTGCAACCAGGAGATTCTTGTCCGTAAGCTTCGTGACCATTTATGGGCTTGCAGGGGATTAGACTCAAGTGACGAGGATGACCACAATGAAAATCAAGAAACCATCATGCCAGGCCCAGTGTCACGTGCCTCCAGCTCCTCAGTAGTACCTACTTCCTCCACAGTTGGTCCATCCACTTTAACAACATTCTCTCCTTCATCCAATGCCCAGCAATCTGTGAGCTCATTGGGTGATACCGGTTCAGTGTCACATGCCTCCACCTCCTCAGTCCTACCTACTTCCTCCACAGTCGGTCCCACTACTTCGACAACATCCTCTCCTTCACCCAGTGCCCCACCCAGTGCCCCGGAATCTGTCAGCTCACTGGGTGATACAGGTTCTGTGCCAAGTGCCTCCTCAATTTTGCCAATGTCCATTCCAGTTGTTGATCTCACACAAAGGCCAGCGGAAACCACAAATGGAGAACAATCAGTGGATGAAATTGTTGTTGACACAGTTACTTACTGTCAACAACATAATGTATCAACTCCTGTTGAAATCTTGAGATGCTTCCAACAAAAGATGGTCACAGGCAGAGCTCTGGAGGTCCAAGCTGTGGATGAAGTGAATGAAGGGGGACAAACTTCATCATGATAGACCGCCACAATGTCATAGATACTGCCTTTGATGAGATAATGTCTTTACCTGAGTACAGAAAAACATTACAAGTTCAATTCTATGGTGAGGTATGTATTGCCTGTTAATACAATACAATAATGCAACAGCAATTTATAAAATAACTGTATACTTCAACAATTTAATGAAACAGGTAATATGCAGCAAAACAGCTGTTGCTTACAGTGAAAATAGAAACACCTGCACACTTTTGTTTCTGTAATTGCTTGTGGTTTTTTGAGTATTAACATTTGATTGGTCATCAATTATGCTGTCATTTTCAAAAATACTGAATCTCCTACAACAGTATGGCAATAGTATTGTGAATACGTTTCGCCTTTGCTAAATAAATCGGTAATTCTGTTAAGTACATGTAATGGATTTGCTATACCAGGCTCGTAGATACTACCCTGCAAATTTATTTTGTACAAATTCATTGTTTATGTTTACTGTATTTACAGTATTGCTTGATAATTTCTATCAGTAGTTCTGTATCTGCTACAGACGTTTTGAAAACATTTCTGAAATTGACAACCAATCAAACATTAATAGTAAACACTACGCAAGAAGTTAGAGACATAGAATTATGCAGGTGTTTCTGTTTTAACTGTAACTAACATTATTCAGCATTGCTGAACAGCATTAAAGTTAATATATGGTTGAATGGATTGACCTTCTTTTATGCTTTTTTAATCAGGTTGCAGAAGACTAAGTGGGCCAAGGAAAGAATTCTTTCGCTTGGTACTAAATGAAGTTAATGATACTTTCTTTGACAGGGGATTAAGAAATTTATTGAGTGAGAAATATGTACCTGTTGGCATATTATTGGGTAAGTTATACAATTATGTTAATAAGTAATACAAATCAATTACTGTATGATGCATTTTCTCTTGTCAGACTTCTCAGGTTGTATGGTTGCTGTGTGTTGATAAATGACAAGGGCAGATGCATTTAATTATTTTGTAATGATTGCTTTTACCTGTATCAGTTATGTTTATTTGTATACTAGTTGACAAGAAAGTGAGCCAGCAATCTCCATTAATATCCATGTTCCATGTTTGTTCTCATTGTTCTGCTGACCAACTAAATTGTCAGCTCAGTTATATCTTGATCTAAGTATTAATCTGGAGTGACAACCCCCTTCCTTCCTCTGTTGGCTTAAGGTGGCTCCCTACTGTTTTTTAGAAAGTGGAAAATTTAAAATTTAGGACTGAATTTTTGAAGAAATATTACTTGTTGAGAGACAAATAGTATCTGACTTATAGAAAACAATACTTAAATTTAACTCGAAAAAGATGTTGGTGACCCCCACTTTTTATTTTATAAATACATTATTATAGTAAAAATAATTGTTTACCTACTCATATTGTTTACTCAATAAAGTGTTTTTTTGCAATTAAAAAAATTCCTAAATTTTTCACTTTCTAGAAAACAGTAGGAGCCACCTTAACATTGACATGTCAGTGCCTAAAGGTTTGCTTTTTTCCCAATAGGATTGAGCATTATTCAAAATGGCAAAATTCCAACTTTTATTGGTGGAGAAATAAAAAACAAAATATTCTCAACTGAAGAAACCTCTGATCCATGCATTCTTGAGTTGCGAGAAGGTTTGAAGAAAGTTGGAATCTATCAAGTAAGCTTACATAATTTTGTTATTTGTCAAAAGGAAATATTTACTGAATATTTTGATAACACAATTACCTGTTAGCACACTAGCGTGCATCAGGATTTTCCCCCTGCCCGAATAAAAGTATCTGTTGTTAGGTAGAATAAATGCTTAATTTCATACCCTTCCCTGTTTAGCCATTAATGAGCAAGAGTTATTCGGGACTCCTTGATTAGTGAAATTGTCTGGAGTTAGACAGAGTAAAATATCAAAGTAGGGCGCATTGTGCCTTAGTGGGTTAAATAACAAATATTTATCTTTTTAGCTTGGCTGTCAACTCCCAAATTTCCTGAGTCTTCTTGAACCTGCCCGGACCCAGACATTGACTGTCAGAAGGTTAACCAGCTTGATGAGGGCAAACTTTAGTGAAGAAGGGTGCAACAAGAGAAGATTTGAGAACCAAGTCTATGCGGAATATTTGAAATATGTAAGACTAGTTGCAAGTAAGTAAATCAATACATATGCACACACATTTGTAACATGTTGCAAATACTTGATTCGAACTCACATATCTGAGATTAACCATTAATGTGCAAGAGACTACCCTTGACAAGTAAAGTCATTTGGCAATAGGCAGCGTAGGATCAGTTTTAGGGTTATTTAGGGGAATATTTTACCTACGGTGCCTATGGGCCAGTATACTTGTTTTGCATTTTGCAAATACACACTGCCAGCTGAGAACCAAAACGTTTTGCTGCCAGACCAATAAATACATAATTCATTAACTATTGGTCCTTGCCATTATACTGATGTGGGCTATACTGTATGTGCAAAGTTTATTTTATCAGCTAAGTAAAATTGTATAATTAATTTTACATTTATTCATCTCCAGGTGGAAGACGGGGAGTGATCACCTTGCCACATATATTGATGTTCTCAACCTGTGCTGATGAAGAGCCCCCATTAGGCTTCACAATACAGCCAAGCATCACATTTGTTGGCGCAGCAGCAAATGGCAAGTTTGTGCCTACAGCAAATACTTGTATTTGTTCCCTCATACTTCCACATGCCACACACCTAATTCCTCTGCCAGCACCTGACCAACTATACTCTCTTTATGATTACGCATTTGCAAATGCCTTCTTTGGTAACATTTAACCAACTTGTTGAAATCTTTGGGACAGTAAATGGGAGTGCTGAAATAAGTAAATGACCATTGGAAACAGAATGGTGTGGGTCTGGTATTATATACTATAGACATTATACTACTAACATTGTTAAACATGGGACATATATTATGCAGAAAATTCACTGCTTTTGCAAGTTTAGCTGAACATTTATTTACACTTTAAATTAAATGACTGTTTTGAATTTAACTATATAGTTGCAAGCAGTGGCTGTAATACAAATATAACAACTTACCAACCCAACGACTAGTGCATTTTGTGCTAATTAATGCTTATTCATTGATTTTCATGTTTTGCATGTTATCCAAGTTTAACAGTACCATAAAGGCTCATTTGGATTGGGGGGGGGCATCATAAGTCAAGATTCCAGAGACTTAGCAAAACTTTTTGTTGTCCAATCTTATTGTACAAACTTGAGTGAGACTACAGTATGTCCCCCCACTTATGTGGAAATAAGCATAAATATCATAACATGCAGTAGTTGAGGGGTTGGTAAGATGCTGCACACAGCAACATACATTAAATGAAACAAATTTCCATGTTGGGGGGGGGGGATGCTTTTATAGAAAGGTGGTTCCACTAATTTACCACTCTGTTCAAGCTGATGTTCAATAATTCTTTCATTCAAACACTTTTATTCCTTCCCTAATCTAAATTGTAAATAGTTTTATATTATTGTAATCATGTTAAGATTATTTGCTAATTTTAATAACATTAAATATTATGCCTTCTGATGATATCTAATGCTTTGATGTAATCTTCGATACCATGGTTTGATGAGGTCCTGGTTTCAGAATCAGCATTCAGTTCATCTAGGCAAGCTTCAAGCAGTGGTAGGATTACAGGTCGATCTCCCTCTGACTGCTCCTCGTTTCCATCATCAAGATCGTCAGGATCTTGAACTGGGTTAGTGTTAAGCCCCACAGGATTGTTAATTTGACCAGTAAGCCATAGCTGCGCAGGTGTTGACCTAGTTGTCCGCATACGATGGTGAGCCCAAGCTGTTCTCCATGTGTTCAGCTTCACGTTGACAAGTGGCAAGAAGACATAGTGTAGGGCTGCCAGGTGTGACTCACTTAATGGATTGAGAATACCTTCTTCCTCCATGAAATAAAATAGCTGGTAAAAAAAGCTAAGCACACCCTCATAAACATCCCTCCACAATCGTTCAATCCTCTGGTTGTGTGCTCTTTCCAGCTATCACACTCCCACGGTTGGTACCTCGGTTTTGAATCATGTACTGCGCAATTCCAACATTTTCAAGACCTTTGTCAGTCCTAATTCTACTTGGCAGCCCATACTCTTGGACAGCATCCACAAAACTTGCCAACACGGTATCTGCCTTGTTATTGTCCGAGCATTTCAACATGACAGGTAAGCGACTAAAACCATCAATGCCTCCTATAATAATCAGATTCCAACGAATTAGCTTATGGTTTGTGTCTATATGCCAGAGGTGGTTTGGTCCTTGGACACGGTAGACTCTGCTCTGCAACCTCCCTCGTCTTCTTTGGGCAATGCCTTCGTCATCAACCCTATGCAGGCTCTCATGCAACCGCCAACGTTGAACTTTTATGTTTTTGCTAAACAGGATCTGCTTCACCAGTCCCTCGCCGCAGTGAGGAAACTCTTGAGTTATGTGATCAAGTTCGCGATCTAAATCCTCGTCAGAAATCACAGAAAATTCCATCTTGCTTAGGCCATATTCCCTCATCCTTCGATATATTGTGCTCTGCGAAACTGAGAGAATTTTCGAGATTTCATCGATTGTAAAGTCTTGATCAATATAGCATTCTAGAACACACTTTGGAATATCAAATTGAGGAGCCCCACATTCATTCCGCGTGGTTCTGTGCGGTTTGTCCGATCCATATTTCGTACACTCCAGTCGTAATGCCATAATATCACTACGATTTTGTACGCCCAATTCTTTAAACTCATTTAGAGAAAGCTTTCCCACTAATTCTGGAGTTATTTTTTCCGTATCAAATCTTTCTATAAAATGATCTAGCTTTAGCTTTTGTAAAACGAACGCCATTTCGGACGCCATTTTGTTAACGAACTAGACCACGCTGGATGGACTGGGGCAGAACACTGAGCTCAATATACTTAACATTCCGCTGACCAAAAATACTGGCTCACCGAATATAATGATGCTACAAGCACCGCGTATAATGTTCGAAGCACCGCGTATAACGTTCGAAGCACCGCGTATAATGTTTGAAGCACCGCGTATAATGTTCGAAGCACCGCGTATAATGTTGAAAGCACCGCGTATAATGTTCGAAGCACCGCGTATAATGTTGAAAGCACCGCGTATAATGTTGAAAGCACCGCGTATAATGATGAAACCACCGCGTATAATGTTGAAAGCACCGCGTATAATGTTGAAAGCACCGCGTATAATGTTGAAAGCACCGCGTATAATGATGAAACCACCGCGTATAATGTTGAAAGCACCGCGTATAATGTTGAAAGCACCGCGTGTAATGTTGAAAGCACCGCGTATAATGACAAAAGCACCGAATGAAATGAAGTTTGACCACTTAAGACAGCTATGGCTTTCCATACACGTGTGTCGTGTGCGTGCTGTGGCGGCACTTTTTTCGTTTTTTTCCCAAAAAATACACAATTTATTTACAAAAAAAATTATTTATTTTTTCCCCTTTTTTTTTTCTGGAAAAAAATTATTTTTCTTATTTTTTATATAAATTGGGGTTTTCCCTACTAACACACAAAAAAACAATCTTCCCCCCCCCAAACACAAAACCACACCCTATGAATAAATTAAAATGAAAGAGCCACCAACACCCACTCTCTAGCACCCTCCGTCCAAAATCAGTGATAATTTATTCATGCTCGCTCCTGATTGGTTGGGGGAAAAAATACTGCGCTCTGATTGGTTAACGACTAGTTCCCAATCCACAACACATTAAAAAAATTGCTTTTATGTGTACACTACTGCGGAGATGCAAGTAAGGACAGCGGAGATGCAAGTAAGAAAAGCGGAGATGCAAGTAAGAACAGCGGAGATGCAAGTAAGGACAGCGAAGATGCAAGTAAGAAAAGCGGAGATGCAAGTAAGAACAGCGAAGATGCAAGTAAGGACAGTAGAGATGCAAGTAAGAACAGCGAAGATGCAAGTAAGAACAGTGGAGATGCAAGTAAGAAAAGTGGAGATGCAAGTAAGAACAGCGGAGATGCAAGTAAGGACAGTAGAGATGCAAGCAGTGGCGTAACTGGCGGGTGTCCGGGTGTCAAGTGACGGGGGGGCCCCCGGCAAAAATGACCATACAAATTGGATAATAATTTTCATAATAATGAAAAATTGACCGAGGAATTGGATAATGAAAAACAGAAAAGCAGTTATTAAAATACATGAATTAGTAGTTAGAATATATGTAATTCCAAAATATTCTCACAATAGGCCTACCTCTAGCTGAGTTGCTTATAGTTTTGCGATAAACAATGCTGCGAGTGCAACAAAAACGTGCGAAGGCTTTAAACTTTGCACGGCGATAAAATGAAGTATTTCGTACAAATACCGCTGTACTAAAGGTTTTTAGTCTCTTCTTGCAGCAATGGCAGTTGCAATCTCGAGCCCATAGTCACCCCCTTTTTGGTCAGCGGGAGAGCGCGGGGGAGACTCTGGGGAAATTGGATTTAATTACCCCTGAAATGAGGGGTTCCGGTTGTTAAGCGCATGATCGTAGCCTCAGCTGCTGTGCAGGATGTGCGTTGTGTTCATTATATTTGTTTAAAATCGCAAATACTATATTTGTGAGAACCCTGCATAAAATGCAGCTCAAATGCACGTTAAAATTGTCGGAGAGAGACTGATACTGCTGGTGGTGGCACTTCACATATACGTTCTTGAAATCCAAGGTAAACTTACTAAACTATCAATTCACGACGCCAATATCGTACTCGATCAGACGATCACAAGCCTTTTAATACGAGTGCGAAGCTGATTCCTTCTTTAATTGTCTTAAATATGCTTTTTCGTTGTTTAAATTGTTTTACATTTATACATCAAATATAACGACAAATCCCACCAGGGTTTGTTTTGTTCATTGCGACGTTAATTTGTTCGAAATTCGTCTTAAGTCTTTTAAACTTTGTTGTGACTGAGACCCAGATATATTAAACAAAGAGAGGAGATGTAAATAAGGCGTCTAAATTTGAAGATATATATGTTTATTGAATTAAGCAATATATTTGACTTTCATTATTTTACACAATCTGTATGTTTTGAATCGATGAATTCAATAAATTTAAATGAGCCAATCGAAACAGAATCAATCCAGTTTCCCCAGTCTCCCCCGCGCTCTCCCGTTGACCAAAAAGGGGGTGACTATGGGCTCGAGATTGTGGCAGTTGCCAAACATCAACAATCCAAGGTAAATTATCATATTGAAATTTAATCATTTGTAATCCGTCATGCATATCATTTTTGCATAACCCTAAATCAGTATATAAACCTTCCTTGTATAAACAATAATATTTTAATAGCATGAATTCATAGAAATACTTAAGATGACTTTGCAGTCATTGGTTTTTAAGTGAAGCACAGGCTGCACCAATAGCGCTTTTGCTACTTTTGGTCAGCGGAATGGCTCATTGCATGAAAGCGAGGCTTGGGGGTGAAGAGCCCTGATGATTGATAATTTGATACATTGATACTGTGTATTTGAGCAAGTATGCCTCACTGGTGTATTGCCTACGGATGCAATAACTCGTCAAAGAAGAATAGGGAACTTTCCTTCCATCGTTTGCCACTAAAAGATAAAGCTTTACTTAAAGTATGGCTCCCCAAAATTCGTCGGATAAACAGCCCTGTTAGCGAACATGCTCGTATATGCAGCGACCATTTTGAGGAAAGTTGTTTCATTCGAAAAGGTCTCGTTAAGTCAACCAAGAAGCTGAAGAATGGATCCTATCCTACTAAATTTGCATTTATAAAGGACCTACGGAAGCGAAAGTGTCCAAAAGAGCGTCAAGCCAAACATACTAACCAGTCAGCCACATTTTGTGCGACTCCTCTACCACAACCGTGCTCTGAAAGTGTCGAAGAAACATTGGCGCCAGAAGATACCCAGGAGATAGCTCGGGAAGGTAACGCAGATTTTACAGTTAATCGAGAAACCGAACTAAAGGAGAGGGTTAAGGAATTGCAAAAAGAATTACAGGAATACATGAAGAAAAATTCTACGTTATCAAGTACTGTGAATGAGTTAAAATTTTCGATTGAGAACCTCTCCAAAAACGAGGACATGTTTAAATTTTACACTGGCTTCACTAAATCGCAATTTGATGTTGTCTACGAGTTCTTGGGGCCTGCAGTTCATAATCTTGTATACTGGGGAAGTGCTAGGGACCAAACATCTGAATGTCCTAAACGTGGTCCTGCAAGGCAAGTTACTCCAAATAATGAGTTTTTGTTAGTACTTTGCAGATTACGAGTTGGATTATTGATTCATGATTTGGCGTGCAGATTCATTTTGTCACAATCCCATGTCTCTCGTATTATTACTACCTGGGTTAATTTTCCTTATCAACGTTTTAAAGAACTTGATATATGGCCTACAAGAAAACAGTGCAACAATTTCATGCCAAATCATGTCAGAAAAGAATATCCAAAGTTAAGGTGTATAATTGATGCAACAGAAATTTTTATTGAACAACCAAAAAATCCAGAGGCACAGCAGCTAACCTGGTCCAGTTATAAGAACCATAATACTCTGAAAGCACTAGTTGGCATAACACCCTCAGGGGCTATATCATTCGTGTCAACTTTGTTTGGTGGATCAATCTCTGACCGAGAGTTAACCATACAAGTGGAATATTACAAAAACAGTGGGAGAGACATGACATGGTTATGGCAGACCGTGGCTTTGATGTGCAAGAGTTGTTTGTATGTCATGGTGTAGTTGTCAACATTCCTCCTTTTCTAAATGGTAAACATCAGTTTGAAGAAAATTAGCTACTTAAGACAAGAAGGATAGCATCTGTCCGAATTCACGTGGAACGTGCAATGGAAAGAATAAACAATTTTCGAATTTTGGACATGGTTACCAACAAAATGATGGAAAATGGTACCATTGATCAGATGTTCTTTGTGTGTGCAATGTTGTCAAACTTTCAAGTTCCCCTTATTTATTGAAGAACAATTAAATACCTATTTACTTAAAATGTACCTGTAGGTAGTATATGCTATACACACTATTGATACATGTATAAGTATTGTATGATACATGACCAGAATTCTCACAGCCTTTTTGCAAGGGAACCTGTCCCAACCATATTTGTCCAGCCCTGATTTTTGTTCAGATATGTACTATTTGTTCTATGTAACTCATTTCATTGTAAACTTGAGTTCTGTTTATAGTACTGGTACAGCTGAAAAGCTGAAACTCAATCTGAAATTTTAAATTTAGTGGATCTCTAATAATGCTGAGGAAAATGAGCAAAAAATGCATTTTATATTTTTATTTTCTGTGACAATAAACTTATTTGTTAATAATATAACAAAATTTGTATATATATATATATAGATAAGGATAGAACATCAAATAATATTAAAGTCAAAAGTACAGTTTCAAAACTTTATGCCTGGTTAGTCTATACCAGGGTTGCACTGTTTTCTTAAGTTCTCTTTAACAATAACTGCATCATATAATTGAGTGTTAAATTTGCCATCAAAGAATATGTTTATATACTTGCTTACATTTTATGCATATCCCTCTCAACTAGTGCAGGACCAAACCATTGCTTATAAAACAAGGTAAGTTTCTTCATCATTTTGATCCAATATTCCTTATCAAAGTGTATTCTCTCAACATTAATCCACTGGGGGGTCCATATAACAAAATCACACCAGCAATATTTTGCTATTGCCATTTGACCTTGCACTTGCTTATAATAATCTGATACTGGCAAAATCTTTAACGTATTTGACTCTGCATCAAAAACACAATGTTTGTATACATCTGCAGCTTTCTTCTTTTGCACACCAAGGAGAGATGTTGGGGCTTTTCCTTCCATCAGACCATGGGACTCACTACTAGTGGGGTCAAAAACCTTTGCATCTGGTGTGGCACCAAGCCAGCCACTTTCCACATCAATGAAAAAGCCTGAATCTGATTGATGCCTCCAAACCTTTGTGACCATTTTCATTCATGAATTTAATGTAATCAACACGGGTTTGAGCTTCATGCATCTTTCCATACTCCAGATGTTGACTTGTAGCTTTGTATTCTCCAAGAATACTCTTGATGATAGACAAACCTGATTTTCGCAACTTTTCAGATGATACAGACCTTCCACATATCTTACCAAAATAAGAGGCAGTTAGTTTAGATTTACGAAGGTGGTGCCAGTTAGAGCAGTTAGCTTGACTCCTAGTTTGAAGTTCATTCTCATTTACTTTGTCTGCTGGTACTTCAAGGTTTTCCATCAACTGAATTACTTGCTCCTCAACCAGAATAATTTTTATTGTATCTGTTGATTTATTTTTGTCATCAGTGTTGATACAAGTAACATCTGCATTCTCAGCAACAGCATTTTTATCAACCATATCAGATAAACAAGGCTCTTCATCATCATCATCATCATCATCATCATCATCATCATCGTCATCATCATGGAGACAATGCAACATGGCTGCTGATGGGAGTTTTCTTTCAAGTATAGACCGCAGTTCCTTGTTAGCCTGCTTACCATATTGGTAGGCAACTGGCAAAGCACTATACACATTTGGAAAAGGTTTCAGACCACATTTAGCTTTTGGGTTTTCTGTACTATCTTTCTTGATTTTCTTCCACTCAAAATTAATGTCATATAAAGGCCTAGGTTCCAATTTTCTAGGCCTTGGTTTATTCCACTCTTGAAGTCTGGAAGTGCAAGTGACAAACTCTCTGTACAGGCCCAGTCTAGTGAACTCTTCAAGAGAATAAGCAAATGCTGCTATATGCTTACAGCTACCATTGGGTCCCTTTCCAGCTGGGCAACCACACACTGCATAAGTTATACATCCACTTGAGATTGTCAGTTTTATATGATAAAGTTTATCTTTTTTCATCTGTGGAAGACATACTCCCTTGAAGCATACTACATTTTCTTCCGGCTTGC
Organism: Paragorgia papillata; assembly: GCA_035771165.1. Lineage (NCBI taxonomy): Eukaryota > Metazoa > Cnidaria > Anthozoa > Scleralcyonacea > Coralliidae > Paragorgia > Paragorgia papillata. The sequence continues at coordinate 32,991 of JAWNZC010000370.1, read as the reverse complement.
AAACACACATTTGTTGAATGTGTCCTAATTTAAACAATTCGTATGAACTATCGTTTAGACCTTTGAAATCACAAGCCAACTTGCTGTCCTTGCACATTCTGGTTACAAAATAATTTATTATTGCTGGGTGAGTAACTTCTGGGACAAGTTTTCTTCCATCCTTAATTGTTTGCCAATTGGCAGAGTCGCTTGGAAACGGAATAACGTCTTCTTTATTAATAAGTTCTTCACTATTTGTATTTAACTCGTCATGGGGGGTTGATCTTTTTCGTACACTTCCACAAGGATCTATAATATTCTTGTCCCATCCTAGCTCAGTATACTTTTTCACTCTAAAAGTGAAGAAATATCGCTTGATTTAATACGAGATAGCACTTTATATATTTATAGCAGAGTTTACAATAAGATTTCTCACCTCTCAACTAAATCAGTGTTTTTGCCTCGCGTAGACGCCCCTCTGCAAACTAGCCACCTCTTTAGTTCTGGTACTTTTAATTCTTCAGGAGTTCGATCAAAGAGGGAAGCTCCTACTACATCCTTTTCAGTGAGATTTCCGCTTGAACACATTGTCAAATTTAAATAATCCCCCCAGCGGGATAGTTTACTGTAAATTTGCTTGCATTGCACTTTCACCCCCAAGCCTCGCTTTCACGTAATGAGCCGCTCCGCTGACCAAAAGTAGCAAGAGCGCTATTGGTGCCTCTCGCATTGCGATTGTGTTGACAGAAATACAGCCTATTCTTTAGTGGGGGGAGGGGGGCGGGGGAGCCGATTGACGGGGGGCCTCCTGAGGTTGCGTTACGCCACTGGATGCAAGTAGATGTTAAGCATGGATAGTAAGTAAAAAAGCGAGTAGGATTGATCGGAGAATGAGCCCGAGTTTGAAAAAGAACATGGCATCCAGCGAAGACGAGCATTCCAAAAGAGATCTAATAAAGCACTACTTTGATTCAGGATATAAATGTGCAACAATCCTTAGTCAGTTGGAACGACATCACAATATCAGCATGTCTATTCGCACTTTGAAAAGAAGACTTGATGACTATGGATTAAAGAAGAAGAAGAATGAAGTTGATGTTGAACAGATTCGTAGATTGATACAAGAAATTATAGTTGGACCTGGTTCGATGTGGGGCTACCGTAGCGTATGGCATGCACTAAGAATAAGATATAAGGTTCATGTTCCTTGTAAATTGGTTTCAACTCTTCTAAGAGAGTTAGATCCTGAAGGCGTGAGCCTGCGAAGACGACATAAATTTTCTCGAAGGCGATACGTATCTGATGGTCCAAACTATGGCACATGGATGGTAAGTTAATTTACAACATTTCTTTCTACGCATATTAAATGCATGATTCAATTTTTGCGGTTACGTTGCCCAATGCTGCAGCCTGATTACCCTGGTCGGCTGGTCCAACAACTAGCTTAAAATGGGTGTGGTCCTTTGCTTTTGTACAGTAGACACTTTAATTATATCTAATATGAGCACCTAAACAAAAAGAATCCTACTCTGATTTATGCTCAGTTTTACTGTACATACATGTAGAAATTGCAATAATATTGCAAACTTTGACTGCCAGTTGCATGCAGAAATATATACATATATATATATATACAAACGAGCACATGTGATTTCGTTCACAGAATGTCGGAAAGTGCTCAATACCATAAAGGTAGAGCGAATATAGTATAGTTTAAGTGGGCTTACCTCAACATTTTGAGGTAAGCCCACTTAAACTATACTATATATATAATACTATATATATAATAATATATATATAGCGTGATTAAAAAATCAACACCATCTTTTATCGCATAATCCCTTTAGTGTGGGTTTTATACCCAAAGATGGTTATTTCGATCGCCCTGCCCCCTACCCACAGAAAACCCATGGGAACCCACAATCAGCAAAATTCCCCACTCCCAGGCACTAACTTTTCCTCAGGGGGGAGGGGGCATGGTAACAGTAATAGTTGAACCATGTGCAATTGAATTTAAATTTCAGTCAATAATATTTAGCAACTTCAAATTATCTGTAAATTTAATTTAACTGCAGGTTATGACAAATTGAAACCATATGGTTTTCCCATCCATGTGGCTATTGATGGCTATAGCCGAAAGATCTTATGGATGGAAGTGGTCCGCTCAAACAATGATCCCAGGATCCCAGCCCAGCTACCTGGACTGTGTGAAACGAGACGGTGTGTGTCCTCGTCTTCTTTGGTCTGACTGTGGAACTGAAAATGGAATTGCTGCAGCTATGCAGTGCCTTTTCAGGAAAGATGGAGAAGATGAACTAGCTGGTGAAAAAGCCCACCGATATGGGAACTCTCATGCAAACCACAGAATTGAAGCATTCTGGTCAGTTTATCGCAGGACAAGATCCTCGTGGTGGATAGATTATTTCAAAAATCTAGTGCAGACTGGGATGCTAGAGCTTGGTAATGTGCTTCACATGGAATGTCTATGGTTTTGCCTCTCATAGGGATATTGATCTGGTAGTGGAACATTGGAACACTCATAGCATACGGTCCTCAAGGCACAACACTATTGCTGGTAAACCTGAGGTGCTGTATTACTTACCAGAAAATTTAGGTGGCATTAGTTGTGGTGTGTATATTTGAAATGAAGTAATACAGGGAGTTCAACATCACTGTGAACGTGAGGCAGATAGCAATGATTATGAGGAATACTTTCACTATGTCATGGAAACAGAAAGACTTTATTATCCCAACAGCCCAGAGGAATCCCTTGCTCTTTACGAAAGACTTTTAACAATAGCACAGTAAAAGTATTAAACTGTCACAGAACTTTTAACTTGTGTTGTACTTGTATACTCAAACCATGCATGAAGGTAGGGGGTGCTTTTGTAATAAAATATGATCGAAGAAATAATTATTGAAAGCTTATATGATTCTCAACTCTTTATTCATTTGTGCAATGCGTTTCTTGACAATCCAGAAGTACTGAAAATCCTTGGCCTTGTGGAGCAAACACTTGGACTTTCCTAGGAAGCCCTCTCCTTCTCAGGTACCGTCGATTGCATCTACCTGTGAACACCAGTTAACAAAAAATGTTCTCCTACCACCTCAAACTATTCAAGTTTGACCCACCCACTTGTCATGTTTCAAATGTTCTTGCGTGAAGTTCTCAATGGCGAAGTATTCTAGAAGCAATTTTGGTCAAAATTATTAATGCGGAGTTTGATTTACCGCAGAGCGTTATAATTAGGCCATGTAGAAGGTGGGTGACAACTATCGATAAGTCCAGTTAATAATTCATGCAGAAGTAAACTGTTGAATGTTTGAAACATGACAAGTGGGTGGAGAAAACTTGAATAGTTTGGGGGCAATCGCAGAACATGTTTTGTTAACAGGTGTTCACGGGTAGATGCAATCGACAGTAGGACTCTGTTAACATAAACAACTAGTTAACGTGAACAACAATTTTTAGTTTGCTTATGGATAAGCAACAAAACCTAAATCAAATTTAAATATTTCCAAAACCTAAAGAGTCGTTAATTGCAGAAAGCATTATTTCCTTAATCTCCTGGTCGTTTGCTAGATGAACTGGTAGCTTGATTATGAATTCACATGTAGACACAGTTGGTTTGCAGTGACATCCTTCATTGCATCCATGAACGAATCTACGTGTAAACACTTTGCTAAATCCAAGTGGTGGCACATTTCTTGATCCTGTCACCCACATTAATATGTCTTCCATGCTCAGTCCATGAAGACCTGCAATGAAAGAGATTTACATGTATAATTTTAATTCATGTTCTTTAGTTAACCCATTCCCACCTGAGACAGCCTTTATTATTTTATTCTGTTTAACACTACAGTAGATTATTGTATTCAACAGAGGAAGAGGCAGGCTTAGAACAGTGCAGTGCTGTGACTGGTATCTAAAAACTAGTAATTTCTTTGTTGATTCTAGTAACACGGACAATGGAATGCAACTAGTTACAAAAGTTTTGAAGTAACTTTGTAACTAGTTACTTTCTTTTCATTGTAACTTTTATCGGAACTAGTTACTTTTCTAACGATGTAACTTACTGTAACTGTAACTAGTTAAAAAATTATGTAACTTTTACAGCACTGGAACTGTGCCCATCGGGTCGTATCCATAATCGATTAATCGTTATTAACAATTCATTAATAATAGATTAATTATATTGCGTGAATCACGTTGCTATGGTTTGTTGCAAGAATAGCTTAATGAACAAAACGAAATCTTAATGAACAAAATGGAAGTTGGGTGTGTTCCTGACTTCCTAAAATGAGTCCTTGTTTTCTTGTGAAGCTCCAATCACGAATGGAGAAGTACCGGTTTTTTTTTTAAAAACCCACCTCTGGCTGTTTTGGTGACATTGGTGTTTACTTTTGCACGCTACATATGGAACCAAAATAACTCACATAAGACAAGTATTTATTATTTAAACTTAACATCTAATGACGTCACACACACATTAAGAACAGTAACATGAATAAACAGTATGCTTAACTGTTGTTGATCCAATTGTTGTTAGTGGTTATTGATTGCCAGAAAATTGATTGATTAATCGGGCACAGCTCTAGGCAGCTGAGACCAATAAGAACATGATAAACTCAATAATTTAACTAAAGTAAATTAATTTAGACACTAGCATTAGATGTTAATTGTTCACTAACTTACCAGATTCTCCAACATCTTCAATGAAGTCATTGAATAATTTGAATGCATCCACTTCCTTTGAGACAATTGGAAAAGGTCAGAATCTGTAAAAATGGGCTTCCATAAATCCGGCTGTTTTCTCATGGCTTGAAGAATGCCACATCTGGACAGGCCATCTTGAAATTGGATTACTTGTGGTAAGATAGTGTTCAATTGATCCTTAACAATAAAAGCCCTGTGAAATTAAATAAGAATATATGGTTGGAAAATAGACTATATAAAATGTAACATACTAAACTCTATCAGTAAAGTTTGTTTTTATGTACAGTACTAATATAGCTTACTGAAGTATGTTGTCACGGGTCAGTAATGTTTCTTTCTGTGGATTCCCTCGGTATCCAATACTGTCCAGTGCAGAAAAAAAACATCATCTTGCATTAACGAATGTTGTAATTGTTCATCTGACTGACAATTCCTAAGCTGAATAATCAAATAGAATAAAATAAAAAAGGGATAATCATAAAAAAAGGGATAAATAGGCAAGTTTCTTTCCTTGAAACATATTGGCAATAGCAGGCAAGCAGCACTGTACAGTATCTGATGGGAATGACTAAATAGTATCGTTGCTCTGAATCTCAAAATAGTACTGTCAGTAATATAAAAGAACCCAAAGATTTTATGATGAGGGTTTCCTAGGCCCCTCTTTGACAGCTCAACTTCTCCACAGAGGCTTCTTGTTGTTTGCTGTGAGATCTCAGGAAAATGGCAGCTATCCTTCAGACCCCGTTGCACGTTGCGGGCCCTTCATCAGCGTTACAGTTAGTATACTAGGTACGGTAATAGCATGATGGTAATTTTGTTTCAAGCGCAATTTGGGAAAAACAATGATGCACGAGTGAGTTTTTCCAAGACTATAACACGAGTCCGAATGACGAGTGCTATTTGAGGTCTTTGAAAAACTCATGAGTGCATGTTTTTCCAAATCGCACGAGAAATACCCTGGTCTCAGAGCTTCTACACCGCCCTCCCCCCCCCCCTAATGCTGAAAGCGGCGAGAGAACCTCTGGTCGAACTGGCCGTTTCTTTGATTGCTCCGAGCCAATGAAGTCGCTAGGGTCAGATCTTGATCCCATTTTCTGATTGGCTAAGAAATCTGTTAAGGGGTTTTAGATTACTACAACATGAAAGTGAGATTGGTGGCGTCTTCGACCAGAGGTTCTCTCGCCACTTTCAGCATTCGGGAGGGGGGGGGGGAGCGGGCGGCGTAGAACCTCTGGTCAACGGTCTTGTCAACGTTTTAGAGGCGAATGAGGTAAAAAATATGATGTCTACCTGAGAGAACGTTCATCATTGATTTTAAAGGACAAACTATTGACAACATACATCTTACCAATCTGTCAGTAATTTTTTCGTATAAAATGAGCACTGAGAATTATTCCACAGCTATTCGTTGCCTTTGTTTATCAGGTTTATTTTTAAAACTTCTCGGTAAATGCCAGTTTGTTATTGTATGTATGTCGGCATGGTAGCCATTCAAATTTTTGCCCCATTCTATAGTTTGGTGATTTCCGTAATACCATTGGCATTGACATCTTGGTATCTGTTTTTTGATAGACTTTAACATAATTACAGGTACTTTAGTCTACAATACCTTGCTAATTATATTATGGCAATCTTGGGAGCAACCATTATCAACCAGCTGTTTCTGAGCCAAATATAAAAATAAATTTTCAGACAGAAAATTAGGTGCAATTCCACCCTGCAGAATGGACATCGCCATGACTTCTCCCACCAACTTGTAGTCTTCATTTATTACACCGACAGTTGACGATGTTAGGCTACCATTGATAAAAAATCTGTCTCGAATGTAGCTAAGAAGCACTACAAAGAGAAGGGAAAAAAAATTAATATCAACTAAATGTCCCCTGTGTCTACAAACCTTATTCATAAATGGCCATGAAATTCTAGGCTCTCCTTATTTAACAATTATTCGCCGAAGGCGAGGTGAATATCGGTGTATAATAACCGAGACGAAGTCGAGGCTATTATTCACCGATATTCACTGAGCTTGAGGCGAATAATTGTTTTAGTATAAATACACATTTTCGTACTTTTAGGAACAACATTTTCTTTAAAATTGTTAATTTCCTCGTCTGTCGCATTGACAACTTGGCTAGTGGCCATTTTTAATAAACGCTGTAGGTGATTATCGAGAATTAATCCGAAGTAGCTCGACCAATTAGCACGCATGATTTTCTATAACCACCTGTGTATTTATACTAATAATTATTAACAACCTGATGCGTGTTGCATTGTGGTTATAGTGGTATCACAGATATTCAAAATGGTGCTTCTGCCTGGAAATACAGCCTGTTTACCTACCTGAAGATTTGGAAGTAGAGACACTAGAGCTTTCCAAATCTTGAGGTAAACAGGTTGTATTTCCAGGCAGAAGTGCCACTTTGAATATCTGTGATACCACTATAACCACAATGCAACGTGCATCAGGTTGTTAATAATTAATAAGGGTAGTGTCAAATCCCACCCCAGTCCCCACCCCCTAACATTGATAGGTGCATGACAACAACACAAAATCACTTAGGGCATGTTCACCCAGCCAGCTGGGCTCATATGAACAGGCCCTTAGCGGCTTGGCCTAACAACATTTTTTAGAAACTAGCTCTCACCTGAAAAGAATTCCCTTTTGGGCCCCCATCATCAATGGCTAGTTCTCCAAGGAAGACAATCTTCAAATTGCTTGTTAGAATTCGCAGGGAAACTGATGTAGAGAAATGTAGTTTCAATTAACCTAATAAGTTGGCTTTGGCTAGCCACCGTCTTCTAACTACTTTCTCTATCAATGTACATGTCTTATTATCTCTATTTTGCGTGTATTTTTTATTATTTAGTCTTAGTTGTTAAGTTTTTGACTAAGCGGTTGTTCAAATTTTTTTTGTTTTCATTAATGGCTTTATATGATTTGGCAGAATATTTATGGTTTCTTAACAAAATTATTGTGGCAACTTGCATGACTAGAGGTGGGTATCATATTTTATTTTGTGTTGTCTTCCATGGGGTTGATATTGAATCGTATAGAGCAGTGACCGGGTTGTTTAACAATCGTTCCCTGCTTATTACTTCCTGGTTTGTTGTTGATTTTATAAATGTGAATATTCTTTTCATTTGTTGCACATTATTTATTCTGTTATTGATCTCAGGCAGTGTTCACCCAAACCCTGGTCCCAGACAACTAGGCCTTTCTGTGGCACATTTGAATGCTCGTAGTCTTTGCATCTCTGATAAATTTAGTGAAATATCTGCTTTGGTCTTATCTCATGCTTTTGATATTTTTGCTGTTTCGGAAACTTGGCTTAATACCACAATTTTAAATGACCAGTTGATGATTCCTGATTCCTGGCTACAATAATCCCTTGAGGAAAGATCGCGAAAGTAGAAGGGGCCGGGGTGTGGCCCTTTATATTGCTAATTGAATGCACTGACATGGAGTTGTTATGGGCAGAAATTTCTTTAAACAAGTTCAAAATATTATGTGGTGTTTGCTATCGACCTCCTTCTTCCAGTGTTTCTCAAATTGATGTTTTCTTTCAATCTCTTCAAGATTGTCTAGACACTATTAGGCCTAAAAATTACACGTCTATTATTCTTTTGGGTGATTTCAACGCTCATTATAATTTTGTTGATACGTCAATGTTGGATACCGACGTTGGTGTTAAACTTTTTAATTTTTTGGAATGCAACAATCTTGTTCAGCTTGTGAATGAACCGACTAGAATAACTCAGTCTGGCGAGTCAATTTTGGACCTAATTATTTCCGATTCTCCAGGCTTGTTTGTCACAACAGGTACTTTAAGTCCACCTTCTAATTGCGACCATAACGTCATATTTGGTAAATTATCTGTTCCTACGTATAAACCTAAATGTTTTAAGAGAAAAGTGTTGAATTTTAACGATATTGACGTGGATCAGTTAAACAATGCTTTCTTAAATGCTAGGTGGGACGATGTTTTTTATCAGGAAACAATGTCTAACATAGGTGTTATTTATGAAAAGTGGATTGCTTTGTTTTTTTCAATTATTGATCGTTTTATTCCAAGCAAAATTGTGATGATTCGTCCTAATGACAAAACTTGGATGAATGGGGATATTCGTCGAGCAATACGTAAACGTGATAGACTTTTAAAGGTTTATTCTCGGTATAAATGCCCTTTTAAATGGGAAAATTATCGGGTTCAAAGAAATTTAGTCGTTCATTTAATTCGTAAAGCAAAATTAGATTATAACCACAGAATTAATGAGCAGTTGTCGAACCCAATTACGTCGGCTAAAAAGTGGTGGAACATTGTTAAATCGTTCTACGGCTTTAAAGCTAGTACTGTTATACCACCCTTGCATGAAAATAATAATTATATTTTTGATTCAAAGGACAAAGCAGAATTGTTTAATAACTTTTTTGTCAGTCAAACCTACCTGCCCACAGAAGGTGCAGTATTACCTAATCCTTCTGCTTCACAAATTTCTTTATCAAGCATTGTTGTTTCTGAAGAGGAGGTTTTAAACTTAATTACTCGGGTGGATATAGGGAAGGCTTGTGGGATGGATGGTATTAGTAATAAAATGATTAAGCTTTGCAGTCATGGGATTTATAAGCCTCTCACACGCCTTATAAATACATAACTTTCTTTTGGACAATTTCCACATCTTTGGAAATTGGCCAATGTCTTACCTTTGTTTAAGAAAGATAATAAACAAGTTAAATCTAATTATCGTCGTCTCACTTCTTTCTTGCTTAAGTAAAATTTGCGAGAAGGTTGTTTTTACGAAATTGTATTCCTTTCTTGAAATCAATAATTTATTTTACCGTTTTCAATCCGGTTTTCGACCAGGCGATTCCACAGTAATGCAATTAGTATATATAGTTCACAAAATTCAAGAGTGTTTGGATAGAGGTAATGAAGTAAGAGCAGTCTTTTTAGATATATCAAAAGCATTTGATAAGGTTTGGCATGCCGGACTATTAGTTAAATTGAAGAATTTGGGGATTGAGGGTACTTTGTTTAAATGGTTTGAAAGTTACCTGAGTGACCGATTTCAGCGAGTAGTTATTGAGGGTCAAAATTCATCTTGGAAAGAAGTTAAAGCGGGTGTACCTCAAGGATCCGTCCTTGGACCACTTTTATTTCTGATCTATATTAACGATATTCAGTCTGATATAAATAGTAACTGTTTTCTTTTCGCTGATGATACTCTGCTACTCGAGGAAGTCTCCACGCCTGAAACAGCTGCTCAAACTTTGAACAATGACTTAAATGCTATTTCTTTGTGGTCAGATAAATGTTTAGTGACAATGAATGCATCAAAGACAAAAAGCATTATATTTTCTCGAAAAAGAATCAAACCTGATCATCCTGTTTTGAAACTAAGTGACAATGCCATTGATGAAGTACTCACGAGCATTTAGGTGTTTTATTCTCCAGTAATATGTCTTGGAAAGCCCATATTGTTAAGTTATATGAAAAGGCTTCAAAAAAATTACATTTATTAAAGGGTTTTAAATTTAAGCTGTCAAGATCAACTTTAGAGATTTTGTATAAATCTCTTGTTCGTTCTAGTATGGAATATGCTGATGTTGTCTGGGATGGGTGTACCATGGGTGAATCTGACCTATTGGAAAGTGTCCAGTATGATGCCGCAAAATTAATTTCTGGTGCTATGAAAGGTACTCACAGAGAAAGTTTATTGCTTGATTGTAGCTTGCAGAAGCTATCTAACCAAAGAAAAATTCATAAATTACTATTAATGTATAAAATGGTTAAGGGTTTAGCGCCAACATATCTTTTGGCTCTCTGTCCTATTTATGTTAGCCAGCGAGCTCCCTATAGTCTTCGAACGAGTAACGACTTGTGTCTACCTTTCATTCGTACTGAAAAATCAAAGAGGTCTTTTCTATATTCAACTACTAGTTTGTGGAATAGCCTCTCTGAATCGTCACGCGAATCAGTATCAATTGCTTCCTTCAAAAATGACTTGTTGCGTGGCATGTTTTATATACCTCCTGTTAATAAACTAGTTTACCTTGGGGACCGATATCTTTCTGTTTTACATACGAGATTAAGATTAAAAAATTGTGGTTTAAATTACTATCTTTTTTTAATGAATTGCATACTATCTCCGTCTTGCACCTGTGGTGCACCTAAAGAAGATGTAACCCATTATTTAATGTTTTGTCCTCGATTTGCTGCTCTAAGCGCTTCAATGCTTGCCTCTGTCATGCATCTTGCCGGTAATAGGTGGTCCAATTTGAATACATCTGAAAAAGTAGATATATTATTATACGGTTCAATGGACCTGGACTTTTATTCTAATGCTGTTATTCTCTCAAAAGTAAAATCTTTTATAAGCCATACTAAACGTTTCTCATAAGTTAATTTGATTTCTGTTAATAGAAGTATCAACTGCTCTAGTCAATTACTATCATTTATTATTTTTTTATTTTTTTTGGTACTGTATGCTTGTCCTTTCTTGTTCATGGTCCTCATAATAATGTATGTAATGTAAATTAACATGAGCCCCCATGATGAGCTTTTAGCTCTTGGGGTTATTGTTGTCCAAAATATTGTTTAAATAAAAAATAAAAAATTGCTTGTTGCGCCTATTCGCTTCTTTGCAGCCTTCCTCAAGTCATCCCATATATGCTTTCTTCGGACTGACAGCCTGACCTTGATCTGCTGGTTAAGACCGCTACGCTGACAATCGTCAGGATTTGGATATTGTTAGATCTTTTCCTTATTTGTAGTTGAATATTTGAATAAGATTAATTAGTAAGAGTTGTGTTTGAAACCAGTAACTGTCTTATTGCATGCATGAGTAGTTTTATTTGGCTTGTTAATGTAATTATGGTAGAAGTAATTTGTAAAATGTCGGTCATTTCACGCATGTCAATCAATGTAAGTAGATAAATTCCGTAGTCAATTGGGTAAAAGGGTTAGTAGTTATAGGATTAGATTCAGATTGATACGAACTGTGATTGTGAAGGGTCGTAATAAAATGAAAGGAAAGTAAGAAAATACAGTCCCTGTGTAGTTTGTTTGAACCATCAGGAGGAGAGCGAATCTCCTCGACAGATATGAAACAGGTGTTTCAGGATCTGAGTCGATGACTTGTGCAACATCATCATCATCATCAAAGGCCATGAATGCAACACATTCGTCGACACATTGATCGGCATGCTGTGCAATTTCTCCAGAAGCGAAATATTTAAAGCATGTTGGACATTGGACTCTAATTCCCGATGTTGACGGCTTTTCGCCACACGGACGTGTATTAACTGTAGAGGTATTAACATGAATGGCGTCCTCGCTGACAGGCAAACTTGATTCGTTAGGATCTTCTTTTTCGCTCTCTCTTCATCCACACTATGGCAGCTTTCATCACTTTCAATTTTTGTAGAAATACGCGCAAGCAATAAGTCTGTCTTTCGACAAATGAAGAGGATCATTCTATGATAGGATTTTCCAAGATCATCTTTATAGTCACACAACTTAAATTCGGCTTGTGTTCCTGGTATGACCTTTACTTCTGAGCCGTCGGGATAAAGCAAGGCAAAATCTTCAGGACCTTTCGGGACATAGAACTTTCTATCGTGATTCTTATGTTTTTCCACTGCTGCTTGAATTATGACGTTGGCGGTAGCATTAACACTAACGACCACGGGTATGCGCTTTCCTCTTCTCGATTTCAACTCACCTTTTTCGACGCCCATCACACCAACAGTAATCTTTGTCATCTCATCTTTCTTTTTTTTCGACTTGAAGTGGCTGGAGCGAGACACTTCCTTTCGTTTGCGATAATCGTCAAATGTCAGAGCTGACTGGACAAGTGGTTTCACATGAGGCTTGTCGCATGCGCCTTGTTTGGTCTGGTCTGCTACGGATTTGTTCTTGGTGTTACCAACCTTACTTCCACATTTGTGGCAAAAGTTTGAACCAGAAATAACTTCCTGGGAGCAGTTATAACAAAACATACTTACTAGGATACATTAAATTTTAATAAAACCCGTACGAAATCATTGGATTATTGACAATTTGGCATGATTATCGTGGATTGACGACGTAATCCGATAATCGCCCGACATGATGCCGACTTTGGAAAGTACTTCATCTTGCAGGGATATAGTGGATCCCGACTTTGTTTGCATCTCTGCTGACTTGCATTTCCGCTGGCGCTTTTCTTACGTCCTTACTTGCATCTCCGCTGTTCTTACTTGCATCTCCGCTGTCCTTACTTGCATCTCCGCTTTTCTTACTTGCATCTCTACTGTCCTTACTTGCATCTCTACTGTCCTTACTTGCATCTCCGCTGTTCTTACTTGCATCTCCGCTGTCCTTACTTGCATCTCTACTGTCCTTACTTGCATCTCAACCGTTTTTATTTGCATCATCGCTGCATTGATACAATTTTGTTCTTATTTGCATTCCCATTATAATTGTTTGCGTTGGCACTTGTGTGCCACCGTAGTATTTCCTTTTTTCTGCACTGTATTTCCTCAAAACTACACTGCTCTCAGCCAATCAGAATTGAGAAATGTTTACATGTATATTATTATATAAGTAATAAGGCATAATCAGAAGTGATTGTTCTATATGTACAGGTAATAGTGAAATATCAGATATCTTCTTTTTACATATGAACTGTGTTGTTCAGTGAGTACTGTCTAAAAACATTAGCCTGCGCCCCAGACACCACGTTTGGTTTGGATGTGTGCAGCGCAGGCTAGGTTTTCGTAAGACAGTCGTAGCATTCTATAGACTGACGTTCTTCAAACAAATGTTTCTAAGCACCAGACAGGGACAGAATCTGCAACATTCTGATGGCTGGTTAATGTTTGTGCTCCTAAGCATTACTAGCATTAATTTGCAACCTTACAGTACTGTCTGTAGCTCAATGGTTAGAGCTTAAATTCTAACCTTACCAGTCATCAGGCTGTAGATTTGATTGTTGTCTGTGTACCAGAAACAGCTTTGAGCACATGATTCAAACTATGGGGCAATGGTTGTTGCAGGTGCTCTTCCACTGATTTTTCCTGACCTCATACCAGTGACAGTCTCCTTATAGCGGGCCAATACTCAAAGTTACAATTTACAAAATAATTAAAGATTTACATTATATTATAACTATTCTTTTTGGTAATAACACAGCGTCGTGCAATTATCATTCTCAAATCATTAATAATTCATGAGATAATCAACCAATCACAAGCGCAGAATTCTACCACGTGAAAGGACTTGAAATACCAGGGAAGTACTGGGAAGAGGACTAGAAATGTTATTTCCAGTCCAAGGACTAGAAAAAGGGCCTAGTCTCACTGTGCATAATGGGATCGGTCACCGTTTTGTTTACAGGATCTTGCAGGCCCTCTCAAAAGTGTGACCTGTCCATGATGTAATGAGGGCCTGCGGAGGAGGCAGCCTCGGACTGGAACAAATTAATCGTTCACCTCAATCTCGTTCCCAGAGCCCACGTTCCCCGAGCCCACGTTCCCCACCCGGGAAACTATGGGATATCCGTTTCAAATCGTTACGTTATTGGCTGAATAGTGAGCATGAGTTGGTCTCAAGTGACTGGAAGTTGAATTAATAAAACCAAAATAACAAAGATGTCAGACGACAAGACTCCAGTGAATATGTTGCCCCGATCGATATCTTCGCCGTATGTGTGTAGATGCTGTAATTCGAGCTTCGCCAGCAACCCCATTGACTTGTTTGGGGAAACGTCAAAGAAGGAGAACATACTATCTAGATTCCGCTCGGATATTTACGCATGCGTACCTCAACCAGAATAACAAGAATCCTGTGATTTGAAACGGATTATCCCAGAGTCTCTCGCTTCCTGGGTGGGGAACGTGAGCTCTGGGAACGAGATTGCGTTCGCCTCGGACTGGAACGAATTCCTCGTACTTGAAAACCCGGTCTAGTCCTCATTGTCGGCCTTTTAAATATTCAACATGTCCTCCTACCTAGAATTACCAATAATCAGTAAGTGTGAAACGGCCTTGAATTACCAATAATTGGTAATTGTAGGTAATTCTCTGTCCCACATACGGGATGTTAAACTAAAGGGTTGTGGTTAGGCTTAGGGCCACTGCGTGGGTTTTGGGTTAGGTTTAGGGTTGCCGGGGGGTTGTGGTTAGGTTTAGGGTAAGGTTTAGAGGTGTGGGTCTGGGTTGGGGTGAGGGGGGGTTGGGAATTAGTTTTTTAGAACTAACGATTATTGGTAATTCTGGGCATTTCACACTTACTGATTATTGGTAATTCTAGGTAGGAGAATATGCTGAAATATTACGTAAAAAATTCTAGAACTAACCAGTACTAGTACTTTGAGAATTAAAAAGGAGTACTTTGTTGTCATCTGGTCCTCCAAAAATACCATGGTTACAAAATATTTCCTTCACAGCCAACCGAGGAAATTATATGGTTGGCCCTCCAAGATCAACAGCCCCCTCACTGCTACCAAGTCATCGGCAAAGTTAACTGACAAAGGATGAGTTGGATCAAAAGTTGCTTTTGTAATCTTCTTTAACGCATCAACAAAAGTGTGCCCACGGCGAACATTGATTAAACTCCTGGCATCTTGTTGCATTCCAACATGCTCTTTTAAAATAGCAGACACGTCTTGAGAGTTATCAAACTGGTACATCTCTCTAATAAGTTAATATACACAATTTGGAATTCAATATGCAAATGACCCCGCTCAATATAGTACTGTATGCATTTTGGAGGTCAAATGGTACAGATGGGAGATAGAAGTGGAAAGAAAGGTCTGTCAAACCCATTATCCCCCAACCAATTTGAGGATTTATAATTCAATTTTGAAGTTTTATGCCAAAGGCAGTTATTACAGTTGAGCCTGCACTCCTAGTCAAATATTCCTTTGTTCTTAAAACATATAAACAAGGTGAATGGGGACAATACAATGGGTAAAATGACCATTTGCCTCTGATACCTGTAATAAATGCTATTACACCATCTTGAATATACTTCTGGGTACCAGTCCCCCTTATGTTTTCTCAAGCTTGAATCGCATCACAGCAGGATGAATACTTTATTTCAAAAAATATTCCACTGTTGCAGGTTATTCGAGCTTGCACTGTACAGTGGGAATACTTTTACAATAAATTGACTGGTCATGTGGTACAGATCTAGCTCTCTGATTGGACAATTTACAGTTGAGGTACAGTATACTATAATTTTATCTACTTTGGAGTTTGGATACTGTATGTGGGATACATTACCTCGTACTCAATTCCAAAGCATGCTGAATGTGCTCTTCTTCTTCATTAAAGGTGTCATGATCCAGCATGTTGGCATATGACCTGTTATTTAAAGAAAATACTATTTTTTTTATTGACATACAGTATACTGTCATTGTAACCATACAGTTTTTCAAAACATTTAGTAATTTATGAGTATGATAGCAGATAATAAATAGCAAAAATACCATATACTTTACTATAGAAGTTCTTGATCAAGTTTTAAAATGTTATACTCTAAAAGTTCACATTTTGAAGTCCTTTGTGGTGGCTACTGTACTCACAGGGGAAGGATACTTTCAGGGGGTGGCTATTTTTTTTAGTGAAAAATTGCATTAGGTGGTGTTCAGACTGGGTGCCTGTTCCCAGTGCCTGGGAATGGGCACTAAATGCACTGGTGTTCAAACACGTTCCTAAACCCTGGATGCTTTTGGTGCTTCTTGGCACCAAAATACATGCGTTTCCATTGTTTGTTTCTATTAAGAATGTATTTTGGTTCAGTTTATGTATGTTGTTTCGGTTAAAAGTGCTGGGCACCATAAAAATACAGTTCAGATTGGTGCTCATGCCTGGCATGGTGCCTGGTTACTACCTCTCGAGGTAGTGCCCGTGCCTGGGTACCATGCCCGGTTTTTTACTCGGCTACGATGTTCAGACTAGCTAGTGCTAGTACCTAGGTACTGGGCACTCAGTCTGAATGCTGCCTTTGAAAGAGATAATTTATGAAAATACTTAAATGCATCACATAAAGTTTGATATTTAAAAAATACATGTACAAGTTAAGCATTTGCTGTAGTGGCTTTATACTGTCAGTTTAAGATGTAAATTACTTATGCTGAAGTATACAACTAATGCATTTCAGGGGGCAGACTTGCTACTTTATGGTGAATGTGTAATACCTATGTTATTAGCTCAATTTTCCCTCCACTAATGAAACAGATCAGACAGCAACAATACATTATGTATTGTTATGATAAGTTGTACATATACATGTAGTGCATGTGGTATGTTTGTGAGCTTGGTGTAATATAATAGAAGTTTGGTGGATGTTCGTCAAGCTCAATTACTCAGGATTTCTGAGCCCCTGAAATCTGGGTTTTATTATTATTATTATTATTATTATTATTATCTATTATTTTATCATAATTATTATTTATTACATTTTCTCTTTTCCCCTCCCTTTCTTTCTTCCTTCTCTCATTCCTTCCTTCATTCTTTCTTTTGATTTATTTACTTCATTTTTATTTGCTATGAAAATTTTATGTTCACAGAAACCAACACAGACAGACATATAGCACTGTTCTTTTACCAAAAATTATCTTGTGGGAAACAGCTGTTTTGGGTCAGTTGGTTAGCCAATGGTGGTAATCTCCGAGATGTTGAAGGTGTCTCATGCTGAATGGGCAATTCATTCATCTATAAATAGAAAAAAGGTTATTTACAATATCAAATGTTATTGTCAATGTCCCAGAGTGGGTTATTTCATTCACGGGTGGAGGAGCACTGTAGGATTAGGTTAGGTTTTGTTAGTACAGTAAAAGGACTTTATAAATTGTCTCCAAAACAGATCTAGCCCCAATTACCAGAATAGAACCCTGCTAAAATATATAATTTTTTAGAAGTCATAATACAAAATTTCAACTCAAGTTTATTTAAAGCCCAGTGTAAGCTGGGCCCCTGGAACCGTACTAGTTAGCCTTCTCCCACTTTTAATACTTGCTCTGCTGTTTCTGATTATTGCAGTGCCCTGATAGTTAGCTGCTCGTGCAGCTAACTTTTTGCAGCTTTATATTCTGCTTGAGGAGTCCATATCAAGCGACGTTTTTGAGTCTGAGTCATTGATGGGTATTAGGTCTTCAGGTTCTTCTTTAGTAATGTTCCTTTCTTCAAATGGATTTCTGATAAAATGTATATACAACTTTGTCCTGCTAAAGAAGCTACAGCATGACCAGACCATGAAAATTAACTTGACACTTTAGCTAAGGACAGTACTTTAGCTCCAGGGACAACAGGAAGATATTTGTACCTGAGTTGCTCATTCTCCTCAAGGCCAAACGTAGAGCAAAATACACTGGTTATCTCCTCAGTTACTCTTGCACTTGGCCATGTTGAAACCAAATGGACTTTGCCAATTAGACCAAGCGTTGCAAGATTACCTCTGGCTTTGCCTCGAGGAATTTGAATCACTGAATTCTCGTTTAATGGCATTAATCCATGCTGCTGTGGGAGAAGACATACAATGTCCTTGGTGTATGTTTTTTCTTTGCCAACTTGACCACTCACTCTACGTTTTTTGGGCTTTGAAGAGCTTTCTGAAGAGGTTGTCAAATGTTTTCTTGCAAGGAACGCCGATGGCAGAAGGGTTCGCCTATCTGCCGATGGCTGTGGTTGTGTTCGATCTGACCCTTCAGATCTTTGCACCGTCGTCGTCGGTGTTGCTGGTGCAGTATTATTATCCTTCAAGGTCCATATAAAAATCAGTAAACAATGGCGTCTAAACGAAAGCGTGCGAGTGTAGACTTTACGGCAGAAGCCATTCAGAAGGAGATTAGCGAAGCAAAACAACTGCTCGATACAGTTAACAATTTCGAAAACGGTATGGAGTTAAAGAAAGTATACGAGGCCTTGACGACGTTTAAGGGGGAAGCGTATTTCGATGTCGTAGGCTTACTTGCTCTTATGTTTGGTTTCGAAACAATTATGTGGATCATGTTTTGCATGCGTCATGTGCCGAAAGTGTTTGACAGATATAAGAACACACGTTTGACAATTATTTATCAAATGGTAAACTATTTATGTCCAGGAAGTTCGTTGACAGAAGTTGCTATGCAAGAGATTGTTGATGTGTTAGAGGAATTAGTGCCTAATTTCCCCCCGACGGGAACTTATTCAGACGACTTCGAAGCAGCCTTAAAAGATTTGACGAAAAGGGAAGGATTTAACTTCTCTGGTTTCCTTGCACCGCCTGTAGTGGATTGTTTAAGCTGTGGCGCTTATTTGTCTGCTCCAAATCCACCAAGCAAGTGCACTTTGTACACAACAAGTGGCCCAAAAGCTTTAACGAAACTCACTCTTCGTTGTAAAGAGTGTAAGTTATCATATGGCTGTTCAATGAAAACCGATGGTAATGGCGTCTCATCGTACTACAGTGAGGAAACAATGGCTTGTGATACTGTTGTTGAAGTGATGAATGTTGCCTATATGGAGAAGACTTGTACGCATGGCTAACATCTCTAGTGTAAGTGACTTGGCGTAATTTAATATGTTGATTTCATACCTATTTAAATAGGTTAATAACAACAAGAAGTCATGCTTATAAAGTATCTAAATTATTAGTATAAGCTTAAATGATGTAGAGTTAAATAAAGACTAAAGTAACGGGCAAATATTTTTTTTCAGAAACCAATGTTTCGTCTCATTCCAAGGATTTGCAGTTTCTTATAATGAAACATTCAGAAAAGAAATAAGCTGTAATTTTCCGGCCGGTAATTTCAGGTTTATATACATGTATATGTAATTTGTTTTAATATATTTATATTGTTGATATATTAATTTTAATAAATAATTTTGTATTTTGTAAGGCTTACCAAAAGATGAAGAGAAAGACTAAGAAAACTCTGCAACCAGCTTTTCAAATGGTCTAGCAATTTATCATATTTACATATTTTATAGATAATTAATGTATTAAGATGATGTTTAATTAATAGAAAGTGATAGATCAAAAAAAGCTACTGTATTGTGCAATATTTACAATATTTATCTGAATTTAATATTGCGGTGCTGTTAGCAATGCTTTATATTCTGTGATTGAGTTTATATATATATGAATTTGAAGATTTGTAATCCAGGCATAATGTAGTAAATAAGTGTTCTCCGGACTATATTATTAAAGTTTTGAGCTTTCAACTCGGTTCTTCGAGTCTTCTTCAGAAAAGTTTAACGGTGTATTAGAATGTTCGCGCTGTTCCTCACGTAATTGTATTCGACGAGAGCGTCTGATTGGTGCGATGTTAGGAATAGGTGGCGTTTGATTGGTTGTGATGGGACGCGTTGCTAACCAGGTCTGTGTATAGTTGATGGTGGTCGTGGAGTGTCCAGTGTTCGACGGGTGGATTTCTTCGGAAGGAACGGAGGGTGGGTGTGAATCAGGATTGTTATGTGAACGTTTTAATTGAAGGTAGGTTGTAGGAATGTCGATGTATCGGTTTAATGTACGTTTGTCTATGCTGTGCCACGCTTCTTTAAATTCGCGCGCATGTTTGGTAGTCGCCTGTCCTAGTATTTTCGTTCGTGACCAGTCAAAAGTGTGTCCGTTGTCGTCAGCGTGTTTGGCAGGAAGTGAATTATGGTCATGTCGGTTTATAGCGTTCTGATGTTCTGTTAGTCGTGTCTCAATCTTTTTGGATGTTTGTCCAATGTATTGTTGTGAGCAGTTACGGCAAGGAAACATGTAAATAGCGTTGTGTCTATCGATTGTGATCGTCTTGTCTTTGTGTTTCGTGAAATTAGATCTAAGTTTGTGTGTTGGTTTGTGTGCTATGTCAATGTGAAAAGGTCGGAGAAGTCTAGCTGTCATTTCTGATGTAGTGTGGATGTATGGTAAAGTGATCCTAGTCCTTTCAGGAGCAGGTTGGTCAGGTGTGATGTTCGTTGGTGTTCGTTTTTTGCGTGTTAAGACTTTGTTCATGAAGTTCCTAGGGTAGTTGTTCATACGGAATGTCGAGAGAAGGTATCTACGTTCTTCTGTTTTGGATTGTTCTGTGTTACAGTGCGTGTCTTGTATTAAAACATTATTCAACCGAATTGACACGCACTGTAACACAGAACAATCCAAAACAGAAGAACGTAGATACCTTCTCTCGACATTCCGTATGAACAACTACCCTAGGAACTTCATGAACAAAGTCTTAACACGCAAAAAACGAACACCAACGAACATCACACCTGACCAACCTGCTCCTGAAAGGACTAGGATCACTTTACCATACATCCACACTACATCAGAAATGACAGCTAGACTTCTCCGACCTTTTCACATTGACATAGCACACAAACCAACACACAAACTTAGATCTAATTTCACGAAACACAAAGACAAGACGATCACAATCGATAGACACAACGCTATTTACATGTTTCCTTGCCGTTACTGCTCACAACAATACATTGGACAAAACATCCAAAAAGATTGAGACACGACTAACAGAACATCAGAACGCTATAAACCGACATGACCATAATTCACTTCCTGCCAAACACGCTGACGACAACGGACACACTTTTGACTGGTCACGAACGAAAATACTAGGACAGGCGACTACCAAACATGCGCGCGAATTTAAAGAAGCGTGGCACAGCATAGACAAACGTACATTAAACCGATACATCGACATTCCTACAACCTACCTTCAATTAAAACGTTCACATAACAATCCTGATTCACACCCACCCTCCGTTCCTTCCGAAGAAATCCACCCGTCGAACACTGGACACTCCACGACCACCATCAACTATACACAGACCTGGTTAGCAACGCGTCCCATCACAACCAATCAAACGCCACCTATTCCTAACATCGCACCAATCGGACGCTCTCGTCGAATACAATTACGTGAGGAACAGCGCGAACATTCTAATACACCGTTAAACTTTTCTGAAGAAGACTCGAAGAACCGAGTTGAAAGCTCAAAACTTTAATAATATAGTCCGGAGAACACTTATTTACTATATATATATATATATATATATATATATATATAAAGTGAGTTATGGTTCACGAAATGTTAGAGAGTGCTCAATACCATATATAGATAGAGCAAAATACAAAGTATAAAGTATAGTTTTACCTTAAAGTCTTCGCTACCAGAGGTTTCACCCTAAACGGGATCATCAGGCGACTCTATACTTTATATATATATATATATATATATATATATAGTAGAAACTTATATATATATATACATATATATAGTAGAAACTTACTAGTGTACTATTGCAAATGCTGTCCACTCTCGTCAACTATTCACTCAGAAATTTCGAGCTCATAATTTAATTGTTAAATATCTATCTATCTATATCTATCTATATCTATATATATATATATATAGATTGAACTATGTACGCTCCTTCACTTCAGTGTTGTTGAGCACTCTGCGAAGTTGCCGTGGGTACCTATTAGCGATAATGCAACGCTCACTACCATTGTGGAAGTTTGAGCACTCTGGGCCCATGCGCACTTCACGCTATCTGAAGGTATTTCACCGATGCTGACCCACATGCGGTTGTCACCGACGATCGCATGTGTATAAAGTAATTGATGAAATTCATTCAGATTGTTCCAAGCTACACTGATGAGCTGTTGTACAGCGAAACACCGTGTCTGTAGATTGAACTATATATATATATATATATATATATATATATATAGTTCAATCTACAGACACGGGGTTTCGCAGCTCATCAGTTTAGCTTGGAACAATCTGAATGAATTTCATCAATTACTTATACACATGCGATCGTCGGCGACAACCGCATGTGGGACAGCATCGGTGAAGTACATTCAGATAGCGTGAAGTGCGCATGGGCCCAGAGTGCTCAAACTTCCACAAGGGTAGTGAGCGTTGCATTATCGCTAACAGGTACCCACGGCAACTTCACAGAGTGCTCAACAACACCGAAGTGAAGGATATATATGTATGTATATGCAGTGATGTTTCTTGAGATATCCAAACACAGATTGAAAAGTGATGATGCGTCTAAGTCAACTTTCAGGTGTTTAGATAGAAAGTTGAACACTATTTGAGCTACTGTATAAGACATACAATGTATAATACAATGCTAACACCATGGGATTTAACATGGATTCACGAAGTGGTTAAAGTGAAAGTACGGTGGCCCATAACGGCAATACAAATATATTTATTCCAGTACAAATATATTTATTCCAGTACAAATATATTTATTCCAGTACAAATATATTTATTCCAGTACAAATATTTTTATTCCAGTACAAATATGTTTATTCCAGTACAAATATATTTATTCCAGTACAAATATATTTATTCCAGTACAAATATATTGTTGTGCCAGTACAAATATATTGTTGTGGCAGTACAAATATTTTTATCCCAGTACAAATATATTTATTCCAGTACAGATATATTTATTCCAGTACAAATATATTTATTCCAGTACAAATCTTTCCCAGTGTACTTGCAGGCCACGGGGAGGCGGCTAGCCTGCGAGCAGGCTCTAGGAGGCCATATGAACAAAATGGCGGAACCGAACATAAACATGATCTGTGAAAGCTGTGAAGAAATACTTCTCATTACGTATAAGTATTGTCCATTTTGTGGGACAGAGTGCAATAACGAAAAAAGCATAATTTCGTACTACTTTTCGAGAGGTTTTACTTATAGAGTAATCGTTCGCTTAGCTTACTTTTAAAAGAACATGGGATAAGCATGTTAGAAAGGACACTGCGAAGCCGTCTTCAGCAGTATTCATTGAGAAGGAGGTCAGCTGATTATGATCTCGCTTTAGTTCGTGATAGAATAAGAGCTGAACTGAATGGTCCTGGTTGTGTGGGAGGGTATCGCTCCGTCTGGCATGCACTTCGAATGGAGGGCATTCAAGTACCACGAAAAGTAGTTGAAGAGATTGTCAGAGAACTTGACCCAGAAGGATGTGAAATAAGAAAAGCAAAAAGATTGCGAAGACAACAATACCGATCACCAGGGCCTAACCACTGCTGGCATGTAGATGGTTACGACAAACTTAAACCATATGGATTTCCAGTACATGGATGCATTGATGGCTGGAGTAGAAAGATAATGTGGTTAAAGTTAGTCAGATCTAATAATACACCAAAAATCCCAGCTAAATTCTATTTAGAAGCTGTTGCAGAACAAGGAGGATGCCCCATTAAATTAAGGACTGACTGTGGGACATAAAATTGTGTTATGGCAGCCATTCAATGTGAATTTCGTGGGCAAGCAGATGCACATATTTATGGTTCATCTCCAGCAAACCAAAGAATTGAGGCTTGGTGGTCTTACCTCAGAAGAAACAGATCAACCTGGTGGATAACCAGTAATATTTCCAATATATACTGGATAACAGTGATTTTCAAATGCCATCAACTTGGAGAGAGGCCGAAGAGCTCTATTGTAACCTTGTTGCAGTTGCCAGAGCTGGATAATCAGGCTTTTTCTAATATATATATATATATATATATATGGAACAGAAGACAGAAAGAGAAACTCTAATTATAGGCCTGTAAATAATTATGTCAATTTGGTTGAATTTACTTTTTGAAAATGCCAGGAAAAACAGTCACTCCTTGAAGCTTTGGTGGTAAATGTTTTACTGCTATCTCCAGTTATTTATTTTTTAATAGAGCCCATAGATAAAGTGCTTTTAGAGCCACAAAAACTTTAGAGTCTCTAATTATAGAGCTTACAGTATATGTACAGTAGAACTCATAGAACCTTCAGAACCTACAGAATAGAAATAAAGTTCTATAGGTTTTATAGTTTTTACAAGCTCTATACATTCTGTAGGTTATAGATTTTAAATCCTTTATACTGTAGATAAATTAATTAAGAAGATACATGTTGTAGCATATAATCAAGAACAGTGTTTCCCAACCTTTTTGGAACCGTTTATACCCAAAATGCCTTTCCCCCCCTGGCCCATAATATTACCCCTCTCCCCTCCCCCCCCCCCATGTCATATCTATGTAAAATGGTGTCTTCCAGGTACATTCAAAACTCCAAACTTTGTTACAGTCAAACCGGATGTTCTCTTGCATGCTACTTTGCAATATTGCACCGCAACATTGCAATATTGATTGTCAATTTGGCTTGAGCAACTTGCAAACGTCTCGTGAAGATTCCTCAGTAGATTCCTTTAATGGTTCATCATTCTTTTGAGTAAATATACAAATTTATGTTTAAAATATTACTGTTGGTGGGTAGATAGTATTTTCAGCCATGCACATGGTAGTTTAAGTAAAGAAATGTTGAATTTCTACTCACAATACAACTGCTTTTTACTAAATTTACTGGGAAAGAACTGAAAGTTGGAATTAAAACAGTTATTAGTTGAGAAGTGGTTAGTATATTAGTGTAACTATTAATAAGTTGAATAATATATGATTTGACACTGCACCTTGAATACATGAGATAATGTATACCAATCAAACTAATCACTGTCTTGATTTCAACTCAGTATATTGTATAAAAAATGCACTTGTTATTCATTATGGATGAGTTATGGCCAGGATACAATGGTCAAGAACTTTTTGGGATACCGGTACCTGTTAAGTTTAGGCATCTCTACTCTCAATCTTAACTTGTTTATCACACTCAACCATTAACCCACTGAATACATGTACATTAGTGCTGGTTTATTAATCTGTCATCAATGAACACACACAGAGAACTGCTCAGCACTTAAAAACACAACTTGAATATGTCTATCCTTGCATATTATAATTTTATCATAATATGATATTTTAACATAGTATAGTAACATGTATGAAAACCACTATGTGCTTTCTTGCACAGTGAGTTATAGGAGGATCAATACAATAAAACAAAACTATTGAACAGCAAAAAATATTTTTATACAGTAAGTTTGTTTAAATTAATCCAAAGCCTATGCAGTCGTTTAGAGCAGAAATCATGATTTTTTGCATATGCTCATGGTTTTCCAGATGAACAGGTAAGGTGATAACCAAATCACATGTAGAGGTTGTTGGTCTACATTGGCATTTTCCCTTACAACCATGTAAAAACTGGCATTTTATTTTGTGTGAAAAACCCAAAGGAGGCATATTCCTCGAGCCAGTCAGCCACTGCAAAAAGTCTTGAATACAAATACCTTCAATTCCTGGTTAAAAAAAAATGCAACAGAGTAGTTATTAGTTACAGTAGATATTTCAACTAACTATCAGCATTATCTTCTATGTTAGGCACTGGCCTACTCAGGTCTATGCATGGTCAGTGACTCACTGAGCAGCCCTCGAAAACGAGGTCGGTATTCGGCAATGCCGACCTAGATGCCGACCTGTCAATCTCCGAGGTCGGCAAATTTTTGCCGACCTCAATCCAGTTCTTCTCAGTTGATGAATTACCTTTTTCGGCCGCGGATAGCAGCTCAACAAGCCTTTGTTTTCATTCGCATAACCCTCGCATTTATTTGATCGAGTTAAATTTGTCGATGTCAGAATTATTTAAAAAGTGCGATATATAAGGCGAAGCCAGTTAGCTGCATCAGTTGTCAGCGTTCTAATGTTTTCTTTGGTCGTAAACAACTCCATATATGGGAGTTGGTTATGCAAATGTAGAAAGTGACCACCAAAAAATGCCGACCTAGGTCAGATTTAGGTCGGCATTTTTTTGCCGACCTCAATTTTGACTTTTTTCGAGGGCTGGGTCAGGTACTACCAATGCTCGCGTTTTTACAGGGGCAGTGGAAGCTAGAAATTATTGAGGTGGGGGACAAGGGCATTTACGTATCACTATGGCAAAGTGGGTCTTCCTGAGTGCATTCGGTGGGAGTTTTATAAGGTGCAGAGGTAATGCTGGGGGGGGGGCATACAAATATATTCCTTTAACGCATTTTGTTTGGACATACAGTACCTCAAGTATTATTGGGGGTCCAAGCCCCCCCCCCAACAAAATTATTGGGGGGGGAGTGTCCCCTGGTTCCACAACCCATGTACAGTATTGTGCTTTCTCATACGGTATCAATGCATATGAAGAAAAATGATGTAATTTTTGAATGTGGAGAATTTGAATTTATGAACTTAATACACTTACTGTTTCCATCTATGCTGTGTAAAAATTCACAAAAGTATGTATAGACATCGCCTTCGATTTCTCTTTTCTGCTGGCTCAAACTGTAAACAGCCACAATACTGTCCATAAGCATAGTTGCATTTACACAGCTTCCCTTCTCTGGAACAAGCACAGGCTCCCACAAATCTTTAGAATCCTTAATAGAATCAATCAAGCCATAAATATTTAGACCTTCCTCACCTCAATATGCCCTAGTTGTGGAAGAACACTTTCCAACTGCTCCTTCATACATATTGATCTAAAGAAATTAAACAGACAATAATTATACTAGTTAATACATACAAGAATGTGGTACATTCAACCCAATCAAGCATTTGTTTAATTCATTGTGCCCCATATACTGTACATATACCATAATCACAACAGATTGGCCTAAAGTTAGTGCATTTCAAATAATTGTTGTTATTATATATTATTTTTAAAAATGTATGATACCAAGTTCATTGAATTAGTACATGTAGATTTATTAACCAACTGACCTTATAAGATTGGCAATAGACTGCTTTGTTTCACGTTGAGGAACTCCATGGTAGCCAATCTCTTCCAGGATTGGAAAAATCCTGTCATCCATGAGTATGTCACCATGTTGTCCATCATCAGCATTTAGTAGCTGTTATAATATAATAGTTATAAAAAAATATCAGGGTGTTAGCCATAGCCAGAAATTCTGCCTTAAAAGTAATGCTAAATAAGTGTAATTCTTGCATTATTTTAAAACATGGAAAACAGATTGTGTACTGTAGTGTTCCAAATTATATTATTTAGCCATGACTTGACTGGATGGAAATATCCTGAAAACTATAAACTTACCTTTGTACAAAGGTCTTTATGAGCTTCTGAAGTAATATCTGTCACTTGAAGGTTGTCACTGAGATAGTTAAAAACAATTTGTGACAGAAAATTGGGTGCTTGTCCTCCCTGTAGAATTGACATAGCCATCACCTCACCAGCTATCTTAAAATCTCCCTTTGACAAGGCAAGGGTCGAATTCTGTGGTCTACCGTTTTGAAAGAGTCGATGTTCCACATACTGAAGCATTTCTGTAAGACAAAGGGATATTTAAGTTTGGTATTAATCACATTTTTGGCAAATCTTTATTAATTCTTTATTACCTAAACCATTACCATATTTCCTCAATCTCTATTAAGCCACCACTCTTCAAATAAACCTCTTTTAATAACCCCCTTCTAATACTCCCATTATGCAAAAAATAAAAATAAGCCCTATTTCTGTCTACAATAACTCCATTGATAGAAAATCAGTTACAGCTGGTTTTAGATTTCAGTTCTTTTTTAGAAAATTAAATACTGTAAGGCCCTTCTCTCTCATAATCCCCTCTCTGTCACTTGATGGTATAAAATTAAGCTGCTTGAGGGAGGAAATACAGTAAACACAAAGGAAATGGTGTTAGTCTTTATATTAATGTGTAATATTATTTAGAATTGTTTATACAAAAATAATAATTAGTTATTTATCAAACATGACAGATAAGATATATTATGCTCTTTTAATATTGGACAATACCTGCAAAAAATTATCGTCTCGGTCCACCATCATCGACTGCAGGTTCACCTGAAAACGTTACCTTCAAGAGTCGGCTAGGTGTGTAGTACATTTTCCGGGCTCTTTTGTAATCTTCCCAAACTTTGTTTCGCCTTACTGTGATGCGAATTGGATCTTCCTCCACTTTAATATATTTTGTTCTAATAGATTCAATCTTTGTTTTGATACATTGGTTGCTCGAATCCTCAGCTTCCTCTAAACAAAATGGTGGAAGTTCATCAGCAGACTCAATATCCTGAGGAATCTCCTCAAGTATAAATCCTTCAGCACAAATGTCTGCATGATTGGCAATCTCCTGGATTGGAAACTTTTTAAAGCAGGTTGGGCATTCTATTTCATAGGGAGTAATAAATGGCACACTGGCACGAGAACCTGATGCTGAATCAGAATGAATCTCTGTCAGTTGTTTTTCTGGCGGTGAAATCTCGTTGCTAGCATTTCCGGTACTTGTAGCAGTAACAACAACTTCATCTTCATCACTAGAACTGTCTTCACTCTTTATAACCCTCTTCAAAGCGTCAATAATATTCTCCTTAGCTAAAAGATACAGAACAATCCTGGCGTAACCAAAACCAGATTCTTCCTTGTACTTCTCGAGCGAGAAAGGCTGTTCAGGATTCGTACCGGGCACAGTTTTTACTTCACTCCCATCTCTAAAAACCAATTTGTACTGGACATTTGATTTGAATTTTCGATTGAAAGCCTTGTGCTTTGTAAACGCTGCCGTGCGGATATCTTCCGCAGTTGCGGATGGAAGAACTGTAAGTGGTAGAGTCTCTCCTCTTCGTAAGCTTTCATCTTTGTTCATAATTCCCACCTGGATGCTCACTGGATTCTGCAGTTTAGATTTTTTTGTACTTTTCTTGCGGAAGGAAGTAGCATCTGACTCTTTCCTTTTTTTGTATTCAGTGTAATTTGGAAGTGGTATCTTGGAAATATTGTTATCACAGTTAATAGAACTCGTAGCAACATGAGCTGTAGTGGATGACGATGTTGATAGTCCACCAGATATCGGCACTGCTCTGCTATCTGGGACGGAAGTGTGGTTTCTACAAGAAGGACAGAATCTAAAGCTCGTTTGCAATGCAAATCCGCAACTCGAACAAAATTTTGGCGTTCTTTCGGCCATTTTGTAAGCTGCTCGGATTGGAGAGACTGGGGCCGGAATACGAACGAGATTGGGCGGCTTTGGACTGGAATAGTTTTGTACTGGAATAAATATATTTGTACTGGTTCAACAATATATTTGTACTGGAATAAATATATTTGTACTGGTACAACAATATATTTGTACTGGAATAAATATATTTGTACTGGCACAACAATATATTTGTACTGGAATAAAAATATTTGTACTGGAATAAATATATTTGTACTGGAATAAATATATTTGTACTGGAATAAATATATTTGTACTGGAATAAATATATTTGTATTAGAATAAATATATTTGTATTGCCGTTATGGGCCACCGTATGAAAGAGAGTAAAACACAATTCAATATATTTTACATTTGGCTTCCTATTCTGATAACTAGCAATGTCTATATTTTTATTTATTGAGGTGATTTTATTTTTTAAATACAGAAAGTGGGACCAGCTCAGCTTTGAAACACAAAGATGAGAAAGGTATCTGTAAATGTTAATTGTTTGACTGTATGTTTGCTTCTTCAACCTGCAATTAGTGTACATGTATTTCTCCCCTGATTCACGTTATCCCTAGTACGCTAAATTTTGCTTCAAATAATTGATAGTTATTAACAACGGTGATGAGATCTACATGTATATGGTGCTTCACTAAGATCTCTAACGTTTTTGGTGATGTTATAGGATGTTACATAATGAGTGCATTGATTGTCATCCCAGCATAGGTACAAATACACAAACAGCTGATTGTAATACATTTAGGCACTATTTACTTGACAACAACTCAACACAAATTACAGATCTATAGGCAATAATTATGAAAGGCTGGTATTTAAAAATTTTCCAAGTACAGTCATACAAGGTTAATGGAAGTAAACCATGGCAGACCCTTGAACCTGAGAGGGTTGCATGATTCAATAATTAGAAAATGAACCATTGTACATTCATTGCTAATCGCGATATAATATGTACAATTATTTTTCAGTACAAATTGCTGGTGAAATTCACCGCAAGACTGTGGCAAATGCTTTCTGGGAGTGCGAGCTCTATGATGAGCTTTTAGAGAACAAGATAGTTGATAAGTGGTCATTCACAAAAAAAGAAAATGAAAATCAGATGTCTGGTTCAAAAGAAGATGCTATTGAATACATTGTGAAGAAACGAACCTCTGCGACATATGAGCATGAATGCCATCAAGGTTGTAGAATAAAGGGTAGGTTGCTTATTGTACAATACCAACAAATTGATAAAGACTTTTTATCACGACTGAGCAACCATAATATTAAAAGTGTAATGATTCTAGCCAGGTATCTATCAATCCATAGGTGGATGGCTACTTTTGAAAAATCAGTTTTTAGCAGCCACTTTTGGTAGAACTGCCAGTTGAACAGCACAGCAAAATGTTCAGTAGTAAAATAACAATGTGCATGGTTTTCTCTAATATTTTGAATTTTCTGCTAGCTGCTGTTTGTTTTAGTTATAATTATCAGTGGTATTTTTTATTTTGCCCACCATGCGAGTATTCTACAGTATATAACCAATTGTGAGATAAGTTTTACAGATCATGCAGCAACAAGGGCTCCAGCCCGGCAACTGTTAATCACCCTACACTGCCGAATATTATTTCTGGCATTAACCGTAAAGCAGTTCTATTGTACAGGCTGAACTACAAGTACGGTAGGTGAAAAGAAAATATAATTTGGTTCATTTAGGTTGTGGCAAGTTATATGTACTTGATGGGAATTGGAAATTGTGCTATGCGCATTGCATGTTCCCGGTGGCTGTTACTATTGTTGGGCATGAAAAAGAGATTAATTACCCAAAGATCTGTCCTAGAAATCCTGAACACCTGTCGGCATTTTGTGACATGCATAGCAGTATAGTGAAGAACAAAGGTGTCCCAACTGATTTAAAACCATTTTTGCAGTATTGCAGGAACAAAAATAAAGGTGTAAATTAAACTAATATGAAGTGTTTCACTTGGAACTAATAAAACACTCGTATAATTAATGTCACTACGGGAGCTTGTGTAACAGGCAATCCCCCAAAAAAAACCCAACAACAACGACAACGACAACAAATGCCCCTGGGGCCAAATTTCATAGGAAATACTATAATTATGACCCCCATTGTCAGATATTTGTCCTCATCATCACCATCATCTTCACCAACATCATGACCTTCATAACCATCATTGACATTATCATAAGTGGCAGCAGCAGCAACATACATCATCACCTTCACTTTATTATTAGCATTGATAGAGCTATTACGTTCAAATGATAATCAATCGAAAAGTTATGTCCATTTATCTCAACAATACTACCAGTACGGTATTTCATTTTTCTTCATAAAATGTTAAATATTTCAGATCCATCTATTGTGCTTGAAGAAATGGAATTTGAAACTAGTGACACTAGCAAGGACAATGCTGCAGTGTACCAAGGTATGTACTGTACCCTATGATAAAGGTTACATTGGTGAAAATTAGAGGCACCGTAACTAACTGAACAAGGGAATTTCATTTTTAAGTCAATAAGTGCATTTTTTATACATTTTTTACATATTTTGATGGACCAGTCAGTACTTTAATTCAATTATAAATTTGAAGCAATCTGATTGGTCCATCCTGAAATATTGTTGCGAATGCACTGATTGCCTTAGTATTCATATGCAATGATTCCCTTCTTCAGTAACTACCTGTTCAGTCATTTGTAAAGCTTGTGGGCTTATTCTAATGCTATCATTTAAAGGGCAGTGGATCAAGTTTGGAATGTAGTTGGCCTGTCACCATATACCGTAGTTTTATCGTAAAAGAGAATGGGGTGTGGTTAAAGCTGTCTCTTTAACCATTAAAAGGCAAGGAAGAACTTTGGTATTATATCTTATCCTTTCTAACACCATATCAATTCACTTGTTAGAAGAATACTCCGCTCCCGTACGATATTTAAAAGGCTGTCTCAGCGCAACCATAGTCCTTAGAACAGTGTCTGGAAACGCGGCAAACATCAAAGTGGCGAGCCATATGTGGGGTTGAGGGTGTGCTGAGAGTGTACTAATACTTTGTTTTCCAAACTTTAAATTTCGTCTACTCGCATTATTGGCTGGCTACTTCATTATGCCAACAGAATAATGTGTTTATTGACCGTGAAGGTGCACAAATGTGAACAAAGACATAGAACAAAAGGTTTTAGACGCGTTTCCATACACTATATTCTATGGACTGTCTCTACCATCTTGGCCCAAGGAGAAATTTACTACATTTCAATAAACTGGCTAACCCCACATGATTGTGATTGGAATGATCGCTACCTGCTACAGTGTTAGGGAATTATTTGGTGAGTGGTGACTTAATTGATTGGAATCACATGTAGAGGTGACATGTAAACTCAAACAGACTTCGAAATAAGAAGATTAGTTAATACATATAAGTTTTAT
>JAWNZC010000368.1:3682500-3758391 GCA_035771165.1 Paragorgia papillata | reverse complement strand
TTTATGAAATATTACTTTCATGACAGGCCTTTCTCCATGGTCAATTCGTTTCTCCATTGTTATATTTAAACTTGTCATCACGACGTAAATTGTTTTTATTATTTAAAGTGGCCAATGACTCGAAAAATTAAGTTTTGTCTTATTGAAACAGGAAGATTTAAAATGATAAAATAACATCTTTTGCAGTTTTTGGTTTCCTTGCTTCGTTTTTGTGATATTCCAGCTTGTTTTGATATGCAAATGACTCAACTTTTTACGTCACATGTGCATAATGAGTTTTCAGAAAAGGTTACATAGCTTTGTGCGTATTATGAAAACATGGGCTTAACTCAAAAGAATGCATGTGCGTGTATTATACCCACAACACCAAAAACATGTAGAATTCCCAAGTGATTTCGTTTCATACATAGCAAAGATATGTAACCTTCTCTCGGTAACTTCAAAATACTCATTATGCACGTGTGGACGTAAAAAGTTGTGTCATATTGCATATCATAACAATAGGGAATATCTCCAAAACGAAGCAAGGAAACCAAAAAACTGCAAAAGTATGTTATTTTATCTTTTTAAATGTTCATTTCAATAAGACAAACTTAACACAACTATAAAAACAACTGCTATTTTGTACGTTCGGCAAACAAAATGGCAGTGTTTTTTTCTATTTTTTTAAATATTTCCCTTTTAGCTTAAGTCTTGTGAAGTTTCTTTAAACCAAATATCATTTTTCAATAGCTTCAGTTTCATATTACAGCCCCACGTTCAGCGTTAAGTATTTCAGCTCAAAACTCAGAAAAAACTAACATTTAAAGATTTTTTGCTTCATCCAATCTTAGGGCCTGACTTTATGGAGTTAGCGTTCCCGTTTTACTTAGAGTTCAATGGCGCAGACTAGTTCCTAGTCCTCTTTTCTCTTCGAAATTCTCGTTTTTTGGTGACATCACAGGAATAGGGGTCGAGCCGAGAGGATTGGAGGAAAATGTTCATCGTTATCTATCGTGAATCCTGCTGGTGCTCGGATTCTTTAACCTTTCATGAACGAGGGCACTTAAACAAACTTCTTCTTGGAGAGCAGACAACTTCAGCTCAAAACTCAGAATAAACCCTAACATTTTAAAAGATGTTTGGCTTCATACAATCATAGGACCTGTTTATGAGGTTAGCGTTCTGTCTTCCTATAGAGTTCACTGGGGTAACCCGGATGCTTGGGTAACCCTTGCCTCCGTGTTAAAATCCGGCCCCCAATAACCCTCAATGCATATGCACTTAACTGTATAATTAATCATAGGATTCTGGATATTTTATATTTAACCTTTTTTTCTGTTTTGTTTTAATAATAATATTATATTTTAATCACAAGTAGGGACCATTACATTTGTAGAAATTAATTGTACACAACAAAATAAATAGTGATTGGGCAATCTACTAAAAATTAATTTTGTTTTGTCTACATCCCTTTTGCCAAGTGTTAAAACAAATTTACCAAAAACAAACGTTTGTTTGTTCGACTTGGTGATAAGCTAAACATTTCTAACGGACTCGGACGGTTGATGTTGTGATATCAGTCTGAATGGTTTGTGGCTTCGTTCTCGCCAAGAAGGCCTAGCAACATTCGTAAAAAGGTCCTGCCCAGAATCGTTCTGGCCCTTCGAGCCAAAATTAAAACAAAATGAATAGGGTCCCCCCTTTACACTTTTTGCCGATATTTCAAACTTTTGAAATAAGGTGTAAAATTATGGCCATTTAGCACTAATTAGCCTTTTCTCTACGCTTTGGAAAGTGCAGAAAACGTTTTATCCTATACAAAACATTATTTGTTCACGAAATATTCTTAAAGTTTATGTAATGGTCAAAATCAATCAAAATGAATACGGGTCCCCCCTTTACACTTTTTGCGATTTTTTCAACTTTTGAAATAAGGGTAAATTATGGCCATTTAGCACGAATAAGCCTTTCTCTACGCTATGGAAGGTGCGGGCGAAAACGTTTTATCCTATCCAAAACATTATTTTTTCACGAAATATTTCAAGTTTAAGAAATGGTCAAAATCAAACAAAATGAATAGGGTCCCCCCTTTACACTTTTGCCGATTTTTCAACTTTTGAAATAAGGCTAAATTATGGCCATTAGTAGCACGAATTAGCCTTTCTATATGCTATGGAAGTGCGAAAACGTTTTATTCCTATCCAAAACATTATTTTGTCACGAAATATTTCAAGTTCAAGAAATGGTCAAAAAATCCAAACAAAATGTATAGGGTCCCCCCCTTTACACTTTTGCCGATTTTTCAACTTTTGAAATAAGGCTTAAATTATTGGCCATTTAGCACGAATTTGCCTTTGTCTATGCTATGGAAGGTGCGTAAAACGTTTTTATCCTATCCAAAAATTTATTTGTTCCACAAATATTTCAAGTTTAAGAAATGGCCAAAATCAAACAATTGAATAGGGTCCACCCTTTACACTTTTGCTATTTTCAAACTTTTGAAAAAATAGGTTAAATTATCGGCCATTTAGCACGGAATTTGCCTTTCTATACGCTTCATGGAAGGTGCGAAAACGTTTTATCCTAATCCAAAACATTATTTTTGCACGAAATATTTCAAGTTTAAGAAAATGGCCCAAAATCAAAACAAAATGGGAATAGGGTCCCCCCTTTACACTTTTGGCGAATTTTCTACTTTTGAAATAAGGCTAAATTATGGCCATTTAGCACGAATTAGCCTGTTCTCTATGCTATGGAAGTGCGAAAACGTTTTATCCTATCCAAAACATTATTTTTTCACGAAATATTTCAAGATTAAGAAATGGCCAGAACAATCAAACAAAAAAATGAATAGGGTCCCCCCTTTACACTTTGGGCCGATTTTTTCAACTTTTCGAAATATGGCTAAATTATGGCCATTTAGCACGAACAAGCCTTTTCTCGACGCTATGGAAGGTGCGAAAAACGTTTGATCCTGTCCAAAACATTATTGTTTCACGAAAATATTTCAAGTTTAAGAAATGGCCAAAATCAATCAAAATGAATAGGGTCCCCCCTTTTACAGCTATTGCCGATTTTTCAACTTTTGAAATAAGGCTAATTTATGGCCATTTAGCACGAACAAGCCTTTCTCTACGCTATGGAATGTGCGAAAAAGTTTTATCCTGTCCAAAACATTATTGTTTCCACGAAATATTGCAAGTTTAAGAAATGGCCATAAATCAAACATAATGAATAGGGTCCCCCCTTTTCACTCCGCCGATTTTTCAACTGTTGAAATAAGGCTATATTTATGGCCATTTAGCACGAATTAGCCTTTCTCTATGCTATGGAAGGTGCGGAAAACCGTTTTATCCTATCCAAAACATTATTTTTATTCACGAAATATTTCAAAGTTATTTAAGAAATGGCCAAAATGCAAACAAAATGAATAGGGTCCCCCCTTTTACACTTTTGCCGATTTTTTCAACTTTTGAAATAAGGCTAAAAATTTATGGCCATTTAGCGACGATTAAGCCTTTCTCTATGCTATGGAAGTGCGGAAAACGTTTTATCCTATCAAAAACTATTATTTTTTCACGAAATATTTCAAGATTATGAAATGGCCAATATCAAAACAAAATGAATAGGGTCCCCCCTTTACACTTTCTGCGATTTTTCTACTTTTGAAATAAGGCTAAATTTTATGGCCATTTAGCACGAATTAGCCTTTCTCGATGCTATGGAAGGTGCGAATAACGTTTTATCCTATCCCAAAACATTATTTTTTCACGAAAATATTTCAAAGGTGTTTGAGAAATGGCCAAAATCAAACAAAATGAATAGGGTCCCCCTTTACACTTTTGCCGATTTCTTCACACTTTTGAAATCAAGGCGAAATTATGGCCATTTTGCACGAATTAGCCTTTCTCTATGCTATGGAAGGTGCGAAAACGTTTTATCCTATCCAAAACATTATTATTTCACGGAAATAATTTCAAGATTAAGAAATGGCCAAAATCATAACAAAATGAATAGGGTCCCCCCCTTTCACTTTTGCCGCTTTTTCAACTTTTCGAAAGAAGGGCTAAAAATTATGGGCCATTTAGCACGAACAAGCCTTTCTCTACGCTATGGTAATGTGCGAAAACGTTTTATCCTGTCCAAAACATTGTTTCACGAAATATTTCAAGTTTAAGAAATGGCCAAAATCAAAACAAAAAGAATAGGGTCCCACCTTTACACGTTTGCCGATTTTTTCACTTTTGAAATAAGGCTAAATTATGGCCATTTAGCACGAATTAGCCCTTTCTCCTATGCTAGGAAGGTGCGAAAACGTTTTATCCTATCCAAAACATTATCTTTTCCACGAAATATTTCAAGTGTTAATGATATGGCCAAAATCAAACATAATGAATAGGGGCCCCCCTTTACACGTTTTGCCCGATTTTTCATACTTTTGAAATAAGGCTTCAAATTATGGCCCATTTAGCACGAATTAGGCCTTTTCTCTATTGCTAGGGTAGGTGCGAAATTCCTTTTGCCTATCCAAAAAACAATACATTATCTTTTTCACGAATTATTTCAAGTTTAAGAAATGGCCATAAATCAAACAATATGAATTAGGGTCCCTCCCCCCTTTACACTTTTGCCGATTTTTCAACTTTTGAATTAAGGCTAAATTATGGCCCATTAGCACGATTTGCACTTTCTACACGCTATGGAAGGTTGCGAAAACGTTTTATCCTATCCAAAACATTATCTTTTCACGAAATTTTTCAAGTTTAAGAAAGGCCCATAAATCAAACAAAATGATTAGGGTCCCCCCTGTACACGTTTGCCGATTTTTTGTCAACTTTTGACAATAAGGCTAAATTGATGGCCATTTAGCACGATATTTGCCTGTCTCTATGCTAGGGAAGGTGCGAAAACGTTTTAACCTATCCAAAAACATTATCTTTTCACGAAAATATTTCAAGTTCTAAGAAATGGCCAAAAATCAAAAACAAAATGAATTGGGTCCCCCCTTTACACCTTTTGCCGATTTTTCAAACTTTTGAAATATAGGCTCAATTATGGCACATTTTGCACGATATTGGCCTTTCTCTACGCTATGTAAAGGTGCGAAAACGTTTGATCCTATCAGAAACATTATTTTTCACGAAATATTTCAAGTTTAAAAAAATGGCAAAAATCAAACAAAATGAATAGCGGTCCCCCCTTTACACTCTTTTGCCGATTTTTCAACTTTTGATATATGGATCAAAATTATGGCAATTTAGCACGAAATTAGCCTTTCTCTACGCTATGGAAGGTGCGAAAACGTTTTTATCCTATCCAAAACATTATTTTTCACGAAATATTTAAGGTTTAAGAAATGGCCAAAATCAAACACAAATGAATAATAGGGTCCCCCC
Organism: Paragorgia papillata; assembly: GCA_035771165.1. Classification (NCBI taxonomy): domain Eukaryota; kingdom Metazoa; phylum Cnidaria; class Anthozoa; order Scleralcyonacea; family Coralliidae; genus Paragorgia; species Paragorgia papillata. The sequence goes on along the minus strand of JAWNZC010000368.1, from coordinate 3,753,013 downwards.
TTTACACTTTTGCCGATGTTTCAACTTTTGAATTAAGGCTAAATTATGGCCATTTTAGCACGAATTAGCCTTTCTCTATGCTATTGTAAAGCGTGCGGCAAAGTTTTATCCTTCTCCAAAAACATTATTTTTTCACGAAATATTTCAAGTTCTATGAATATGGCCAAAATCAAACAAAATGAAATAGGGTCCCCCCTTTACACTTTTTGCCGGATTTTATTTCTAACTTTTCGAAACTAAGGCTAAATTATGGCCATTTAGCACGAACAAGCCTTTCTCTACGCTATGGAAGGTGCTGAAACGTTTTATCCTGTCCAAAAACATAATTGGTTTCACGAAATATTTCAAGTTTAAGAAATGGCCAAAATCAAACGCAAAATGAATTGGGTTCCACCCTTTACACTTTTGCCGATTTTTCACTTTTTGAAATAAGGATAAATTTATGGCCATTTAGCACGGAAATAGCCTTTGTCTTTGCTATGGAAGGTGCTGAAAACACGTTTCATCCTATCAAAAGACATTATCTTTTCACGAAATATTTCAAGTTTAAGAAATGGGGCCAATATCAAAACAAAATGAATTGGGTCCCCACACTTTACACTTTTGCCGATTTTTCAAAACTTTTGAAATAAGGCTAAATTAATGGCCTATTTAGCATAGAATTGGCCTCTCTCTACGCTATGGAAGGTTGCGCAAAACGTTTTATCCTATCCACAATAACATTATTTGTTCACCAAATTTTTCAAGTTTAAGAAATGGCCAAAATCAATACAAAATGAATAGGGTTCCCCCCTTTTACACATTTTGCCGATTTTTCTACTTTTGAAATAAGGTTAAATTATGGCCATTTTGCACGAATTAGCCTCTTTCTCTACGCTATGGAAGGGTGCGAAAAACGTTTTAATCCTCTCCAAAACATTATTTTTTTCACGGAAATATTTAAAGTTTAAAAAAATGGCCAAAATCAATACAAAATGAATAGGGTCCCCCCTGTGCACTTTTTGCGATTTTTCAAACTTGTGAAATAAGGCTAATAAATTATGGCCTATTTAGCACGAATTAGCCTTTCTCTATGCTTTGGAAGGTGCGAAAACGTTTTATCCTATCCAAAAACATTATTTTTTCACGAAATATTTAAAAGTTTAAGTAATGGCCAAAATCAAACAAAATGAAGTAGGGTCCCCCCTTTACTTTTTGCCGATTTTACAACTTTCGAAATAAGGCTAATTTATTGGCCATTTAGCACCGAGATTTGCCTTTCTCTATGCTATGTAAGTGTGCGAAAACGTTTTATCCTCTCGCAAAACATTATGTTTTCACGAAAATATTTCAAGTTTAAGGGAAATGGCCAAAATCAAACAAAAAGAATAGGGCTCCCCCCTGTACACTTTTGCCGATTTTTCAACTTTTGAAATAAGGGATAAATTATGGCCATTTTAGCACGAATTAGCCTTTCTCTACGCTATGGAAGGTGCGAAAACGTTTTATCCTATCCTAAACAGTATTTGTTCAACGAAATATTTCAACTTTTAAGAAATGGTCAAAATACTCAACAAAATGAATAGGGTCCCCCCTTTACACTTTTGCCGATTTTGTCAACTTTTGAAATAAGGCTTAAATTATGGCCATTTAGCACGTATTCGCCTTTCTCTATGCACAATGGAAGGTGGGAGGGGGGAAAACGTTTTATCCTATCCAAAAGTTATTTTGTTCACGAAATATTTCAAGTATTAAAAAAAATGACCAAAATCAAACAAAAAGCTAGGGTCCCCCCTTTACACTTTTGCCGATTTTTCAACTTTTGAATATAAGGATAAATTATGGACATTTTTAGCACGAATTAGCCCTTTCTCTACGCTATGGAAGGTGCGAAAACGTTTTATCCTATCCAAAACATTATTTTTTCTCGTAATATTTTAAAGTTTATGAAATGGCCAAAATTAAATCAAATGAATAGGGTCCCCCCTTTACACTTTTGCCGATTTGTTAACTTTTGAAATAAGGCTAAATTATGGCCAGTTAGCACCGAATTAGCCTTTTCTCTATGCTAGGGGAAGGTGCGGACAACGTTTTTATCCTATCCAAAACATTTATTTTTTCACGAAATATTTCAAGTTTTAGAAATGGCCAAAATAAAACAAAATGAGTAGGGTCCCGCCTTTACATCTTTTGCCGATTTTTCAACTTTTGAAATAAGGAATAAATTATGGCCATTTAACACGAATTAAGCCTTTCTCTACGCTATGGAAGGTGCGAAAACGTTTTTTTCTATCCAAAACATTATTTTTTCACGAAATATTTTAAAGTTTAAAAAAATGGCCACAAATCAAACAAAATGTATAGGGTCCCCCTTTTACACTTTTGCCGATTTTTTCAATTTTTGAAAATAGGCTAAATTGTGGCCATTTATGCACGATATTAGCCTTTCTCATTTGGCTATGTAAGGTGCGAAAACGTTTTTTATCCTTTCCAAAATCATTATTTGTTCTTCACGAAATATTTCCAAAGTTTTAAGAAATGGCCAACCCCCAATAAATTCAAACGCAAAAAATGAATTAGGGGTCCCCCTTTACACTTTTTTGCCGATTTTTTCAACTTTTGAAATAAGGCTCTAAAATTGATGGACCATTTAGACAAGAATTAGGCTTTCTTATTTTCTCTATGCTTATGGAATGTTGGGGAGGGGGGAGAGGTAAAAAACGTTTTATCCTCTCCATGACATTATTTTTTCACGAAATATTTCAAGTTTAAGGAAGTTAAGAAATGGAAATTCGCGCCCCCCCAAAAAAATGTCAAAATCAAAACCTTGGAATAAATAGGGTCCCCCCCTTTTCCACCCACTATTTGCCGATGATTTTTTCAACTTTTGAAATATAAATTAGGCTAAATTATGGCCAATTTAGCACTGAATTAGCCTTTCTCTACAGCCTTATGGAATGGTGCAGAAAACGTTTTTATCCTATACAATATAACATTATTTGTTCACGAAATATTTCAAGTCTTTTATAAAAGAAATGGCCCAAAAAAAATCAAACAAAATTGAATAGTGGATAGGGTCCCCCCTTTACACTTTTTGCCGAATTTTTCAACTTTTGAAATATAGGCTAAATTCATTGGCCATTTTTCAGCAAAGGAATTAGGCTTTGTATATGCTATGGAAGGTGGGGGGAAAACGTTCTTATCCTATCCAAAACATTATTTTTTCACGATAACTATTTCAAGTTTAAGAAGACGAAATATGGCACAAAAGTTCTAAACAAAATGACATAGTGGTCCCCCTTTACACTTTTGGCCGATTTTTCAACTTTTGAAAAATAAGGATAAATTATGGCCATTTAGCCTCGGAATTTAGCCTTTCTATTGCTAATGGAAGAGTGCGGGGTAAAACGTTTTTATCCTATCCAAAACATAGTATTGGTTCACGAACATATGTTCAAGTTTAAGGAAATGGCCAACAATCAAAACAAAATGAATAGGGTCCCCCTTTACACTTTTGCCGATTTTTTTTTCAACTTTTGAAATTAAGGCTAAATTATGGCCATATTAGCACGAATTAGCCTTTCTCTATGCTAGGGAAGGTTGGCGAAATAGTTTTATCCTATCCAAAAAAACATTAATTTTTTTCACGAAATATGTCACAGTTTAAGAAATGGCCAAAAATCAAACAAAAATGAATAGGGTCCCCCTTTACACTTTTGCCGATTTTTTCAACACCTTTTTGAAAAATTATAGGACTCTACCTCCTTCTTAAATAATTATGCGCATCAATTTTCACAATTTAGACACCCGATATTTTAGCCTTTCTCGATTGCTTTATGGAATGGGTGCCGAAAAACGTTTTAATCTTATCTCACTAAACATTAGTTTGTTCACAAAATATTCTCAAAGTTTAAGTCAAATGGCACAAATAATTCATACATACAGAAAATGAATATGGCGTCCCCCCTCATTCTTACACTTTTGCCGATTTTTCAACTTTTGGAAAATAAGGCTAAATTATGGCCCATTTAGCTACTGGAATTAGGCCTTTCTCTTTGCTATGGAAGGTGCGAGAAAAACGTTTTATCCTATCACAAAACATTATCTTTTCACGAAAATATTTCTAAGTTTAAGAAAAAAATGGCCAATATCAAACAAAATGAATAGGGTCCCCCCCTTTTACACTTTTATTCGCCGAGTTTTTTCAACTTTTGAAATAAGGATAAATTATGGCCATTTTAGCACGGAAATTAGCCTTTCTCGTATGCTATGGAAGGTAGGGGAAAACGTTATATCCTATCCTAAAACATTATTTGTTTCACGATAATATTTCAAGTTTAGAAAATGGGCCAAAATCAAACAAAATGAATAGAGGTCCCCCTTTACCACTTTTTGCGGATTTTTTCACGACTTTTGAAATAAGGATAAATTCATGGCCATTTAGCACGAATTAGCCTTTCTCTATTGCTATGGAAGCGTGCGAAAAACGTTTTATCTTATCCATAAAACATTATTCGTTTCACGAAAATATTTCAAGTTTAAGAAATGGCCAAAATACAAACAAAATGAAATAGGGTCCCCCTCTTTACACTTTTGCCGATTTTTCGAACTTTTGAATTAAGGTCTAAAATTATGGCCATTTAGCACGAACTTAGCCTTTCTCTATGCTATGCGGAAGGTGGGAGAAATAACGTTTTTATCACTATCCATATAAATCAATTTATTTTTTCACGAGATATTTCAAGTTTAAGAAAATGGGCCAAAATCAAACAAAATGAATAGTGGTCCCCCCTTTACACTTTTGCCGATTTTTACAAAACCTTTTGAAATAAGGATAAATTATGGCCATTTAGCACGAATTAGCCTTTCTCTATGCTATGGAAGGTGCGGAAAACGTGTTATTCCTTATACCAAAAATTAACATTATTTGTTTCACCGAAATATTTCAATGTTTAAGAAATGGCCAAAATCAAACAAAATGGAAATAGGGTCCCCCTTTACACTTTTGGCCGATTTTTTCCAACTTTTGAAATAAGGGCCTAAATTATGGCATTTTAGCACGAATTAGGCTTTTCTCTATGCTATGGAAGGTGGGAAAACGTTTTATCCTATCCTAAAACATTATTTTGTTCACGAAATATTTCAATAGTTTACAGAAAATGGCCAAAAATCAAACAAAATGAATAAGGGTCCCCATTTACACTTTTTGCCGATTTTTCAACCCCCTTTTGAAATTAAGGCTTAAATTATGGCCATTTAGCACGAATTAGCCTTTCTCTACGCTATGGAAGGTGCGAAAATCGGTTTTATCCTATCCATAAACCATTATGTTTTTTTCCACGAACTATATTTCAAGTCTTAAGAAATGGCCAAAAATCAAACAAAAAGGGAATAGGGTTCCCCCCTTTACACTTTTGCCGATTTTTCAACTTTTTGAAATCAAGGCTAAAATTATGGCTCATTATAGCACGAATTAGCCCTTTCTCTATGTAGGGAAGGTGCGAAAACGTTTTTTTTATCCTATACCAAAACATTATTTTTTCACGAAATATTTCAAGTGTTTAAGAAATGGCCAACATCAAACAACACATGAATAGGGTCCCCCCTTTACACTTATTTGCCGATTTTTGCATACCTTTTGAAATAAGTGATTAAATATTATGGCCATTTAGCACGAATTAGCCTTATCTCTATTGCTATGGAAGGTGCGGATAAACGTTTTAGTTCCCTTATCCAAAACATTATTTTTTCCACGAAATATTTCAAGGTTTGAAGAAAATGGGCCAAAATTCAAACATAAATGAATAGGGTCAACCCCCTTTACACTTTTTGCCGATTTTTAACTTTTGAAATAAGGCCTAAATTATGGCCCAATTTTAGCACGAATTAGCCCTTGTCTCTATGCTATGTAAGGTGGGGAAAACGTTTTACTCCTATCAAAAACATTATTTTTTCACGAAATATTTTCAAGTTTTAAGAAATGGCCAAAATCAAACAAAATGAATAGGGTCCACACCCCCCTTCCCTTTACACTTTTGCCGATTTTTCAACTTTTGAAATTAAGGCTTAAATTATGGCCATTTAGCACGGTAATTAGCCTTTCTCTATGGCTATGGAAGGTGGCGAAAAACCGCTTTTATCATCATCCCACAAAACTAGTATTTGTTCACGAAATATTTCAGAGTTTAAGGAACATGGCCAAAATCAAACAAAATGAAATAGGGTCCCCCCTTTTACACTTTTGCCGGATTTTTCAACTTTTGAAATGAAATAAAATGTCATAAGGACTAAATTATGGCCATTTTAGCACGAATTAGCCTTTGTCTATTGACTAGGTAAGGTGCAGAAAACGTTTTATCTATCCAATTAACATTTATTTTTTCACGAAATATTTCAAGTTTAAGAAATGTGCCAAAATCAACAAACCAAAATGAATAGGGTCCCCCTTTACACTTTTGCCGATTTTTCAACTTTTGAAATAAGGGAGTAAATTATGGCCATTTAGCACGAATTAGCCTTTCTCTATGCTAGGGAAGGTGCGAAAACGTTTTATGCCTATCCAAAACATTTATTTTTTCACGAAATATTTCAAGTTTAAGAAATGGCCAAAATCAAACAAAATGAATAGGGTCCCCCCTTTACACTTTTGCCGATTTTTCAACTTTTGAAATAAGGCTAAATTATGGCCATTTAGCACGAATTAGCCTTTCTCTATGCTATGTAAGGTGCGAAAACGTTTTATCCTATCCAAAACATTATTCTTTCACGAAATATTTCAAGTTTAAGAAATGGCCAAAATCAAACAAAATGAATAGGGTCCCCCCTTTACACTTTTGCCGATTTTTCAACTTTTGAAATAAGGATAAATTATGGCCATTTAGCACGAATTAGCCTTTCTCTATGCTATGTAAGGTGCGAAAACGTTTTATCCTATCCAAAACATTATTTTTTCACGAAATATTTCAAGTTTAAGAAATGGCCAAAATCAAACAAAATGAATAGGGTCCCCCCTTTACACTTTTGCCGATTTTTCAACTTTTGAAATAAGGCTAAATTATGGCCATTTAGCACGAATTAGCCTTTCTCTATGCTAGGGAAGGTGCGAAAACGTTTTATCCTATCCAATACATTATTTTTTCACGAAATATTTCATGTTTAAGAAATGGCCAAAATCAAACAAAATGAATAGGGTCCCCCCTTTACACTTTTGCCGATTTTTCAACTTTTGAAATAAGGCTAAATTATGGCCATTTAGCACGAATTAGCCTTTCTCTATGCTAGGGAAGGTGCGAAAACGTTTTATCCTATCCAAAACATTATTTTTTCCCGAAATATTTCAAGTTTAAAAAATGGCCAATATCAAACAAAATGAATAGGGTCCCCCCTTTACACTTTTGCCGATTTTTCAACTTTTGAAATAAGGCTAAATTATGGCCATTTAGCACGAATTAGCCTTTCTCTATGCTATGGAAGGTGCGAAAACGTTTTATCCTATCCAAAACATTATTTTTTCACGAAATATTTCAAGTTTAAGAAATGGCCAAAATCAAACAAAATGAATAGGGTCCCTTTACGCCTTTACACTTTTGCCGATTTTTCAACTTTTGAAATAAGGCTAAATTATGGCCATTTAGCACGAATTAGCCTTTCTCTACGCTATGGAAAGTGCGGAAAACGTTTTATCCTATCCAAAACATTATTTTTTCACGAAATATTTCAAGTTTAAGAAATGGCCAAAATCAAACAAAATGAATAGGGTCCCCCCTTTACACTTTTGCCGATTTTTTCAACTTTTGAAATAAGGCTAAATTATGGCCATTTAGCACGAATTAGCCTTTCTCTATGCGCTATGGAAGGTGGGAAAACGTTTTATCCTATCCAAAAACATTATTTTTTCACGAAATATTGCAAGTTTAAAAAATGGCCAAAATCAAACTAAAATGAATAGGGTCCCCCCTTTACACTTTTGCCGATTTTTCAACTTTTGAAATAAGGCTAAATTTATGGCCATTTAGCATCGAATTAGCCTTTCTCTACGCTATGGAAGGTGCGAAAACGTTTTATCCTATCCAAAACATTATTTTCTCACGAAATATTTCAAGTTTAAGAAATGGCCAAAATCAAACAAAATGAATAGGGTCCCCCTTTTACACTTTTGCCGATTTTTCAACTTTTGAAATAAGGCTTAATTATGGCCATTTTAGCACGAATTAGCCTCTCTCTATGCTATGGAAGGTGCGAAAACGTTTTTATCCTATCCAAAACATTATTTTTTCACGAAATATTTCAAGTTTAAAAAATGGCCAAAATCAAACAAAATGATTAGGGTCCCCCCTTTACACTTTTGCCGATTTTTCAACTTTTGAAATAAGGCTAAATTATGGCCATTTAGCACGAATTAGCCTTTCTCTACGCTATGGAAGGTGCGAAAACGTTTTATCCTATCCAAAACATTATTTGTTCACGAAATATTTCAAGTTTAAGAAACTGGCCAAAATCAAACAAAAAGAATAGGGTCCCCCCTTTATACTTTTGCCGATTTTTCAACTTTTGAAATAAGGGTAAATTATGGCCATTTAATTAGCACGAATTAGCCTTTCTCTATGCTATGGAAGGTGCGAAAACGTTTTATCCTATCCAAAACATTATTCTTTCACGAAATATTTCAAGTTTAAGAAATGGCCAAAATGAAACAAAATGAATAGGGTCCCCCCTTTACACTTTTGCCGATTTTTCAACTTTTGAAATTAAGGCTAAATTATGGCCATTTAGCACGAATTAGCCTTTGTCTATGCTATGGAAGGTGCGAAAACGTTTTATCCTATCCAAAACATTATCTTTTCACGAAATATTTCAAGTTTAAGAAATGGCCAAAATCAAACAAAATGAATAGGGTCCCCCCTTTACACTTTTGCCGATTTTTCAACTTTTGAAATAAGGATAAATTATGGCCATTTAGCACGAATTAGCCTTTCTCTACGCTATGGAAGTTGCGAAAACGTTTTATCCTATCCAAAACATTATTTGTTCACGAAATATTTCAAGTTTAAGAAATGGCCAAAATCAAACAAAATGAAATAGGGTCCCCCCTTTACACTTTTGCCGATTTTTCAACTTTTGAAATAAGGCTAAAATTATGGCCATTTAGCACGAATTAGCCTTTCTCTACGCTATGGAAGGTGCGAAAACGTTTTATCCTATCCAAAACATTATTTTTTCACGAAATATTTTCAAGTTTAAGAAATGGCCAAAATCAAACAAAATGAATAGGGTCCCCCCTTTACACTTTTGCCGATTTTACACTTTTGCCGATTTTTCAACTTTTGAAAATAAGGCTAAATTATGGCCATTTAGCACGAATTAGCCTTTCTCTATGCTATTGGAAGGTGCGAAAAACGTTTTATCCTATCCAAAACATTATTTTTTCACGAAATATTTCAAGTTTAAGAAATGGCCAAAATCAAACAAAATGAATAGGGTCCCCCCTTTACACTTTTGCCGATTTTTTCAACTTTGGAAATAAGGCCAAATTATGGCCATTTTAGCACGAATTAGCCTTTCTCTATGCCTATGGAAGGTGCGGAAAACGTTTTATCCTATCCAAAACATTATTTTTCACGAAATATTTCAAGTTTAAAAAATGGCCAAAATCAAACAAAATGAATAGGGTCCCCCCTTTACACTTTTGCCGATTTTTCAACTTTTGAAATAAGGCTAAATTATGGCCATTTAGCACGAATTAGCCTTTCTCTACGCTATGGAAGGTGCGAAAACGTTTTATCCTATCCAAAACATTATTTTTTCACGAAATATTTAAAGTTTAAGAAAATGGCCAAAATCAAACAAAATGAATAGGGTCCCCCCTTTACACTTTTGCCGATTTTTCAACTTTTGAAATAAGGCTAAATTATGGCCATTTAGCACGAATTAGCCTTTCTCTATGCTAGGGAAGGTGCGACAACGTTTTATCCTATCCAAAACATTATTTTTTTCACGAAATATTTCAAGTTTAAGAAATGGCCAAAATCAAACAAAATGAATAGGGTCCCCCCTTTACACTTTTGCCGATTTTTCAACTTTTGAAATAAGGCTAAAATTATGGCCATTTAAGCACGAATTAGCCTTTCTCTACGCTATGGAAGGTGCGAAAACGTTTTATCCTATCCAAAACATTATTTTTTCACGAAAATATTTCAAGTTTAAAAAATGGCCAAAATCAAACAAAATGAATAGGGTCCCCCCTTTACACTTTTGCGATTTTTCAACTTTTGAAATAAGGCTTAAATTATGGCCATTTAGCACGAAATTAGCCTTTCCATATGCTATGGAAGGTGGGAAAACGTTTTATCCTATCCAAAACATTATTTTTTCAAGAAATATTTCAAGTTTAAGAAATGGCCAAAATCAAACAAAATGAATAGGGTCCCCCCTTTACACTTTTGAAGATTTTTCAACTTTTGAAATAAGGCTAAATTATGGCCATTTAGCACGAATTAGCCTTTCTCTATGCTATGGAAGGTGGGAAAACGTTTTATCCTATCCAAAACATTATTTTTTCACGAAATATTTCAAGTTTAAGAAATGGCCAAAATCAAACAAAATGAGTAGGGTCCCCTTTACACTTTTGCCGATTTTTCAACTTTTGAAAATAAGGATAAATTATGGCCATTTAGCACGAATTAGCCTTTCTCTACGCTATGGAAGGTGCGAAAACGTTTTATCCTATCCAAAACATTATTTTTTCACGAAATATTTAAAGTTTAAAAAATGGCCAAAATCAAACAAAAATGAATAGGGTCCCCCCTTTACACTTTTGCCGATTTTTCAACTTTTGAAATAAGGCTAAATTATGGCCATTTAGCACGAATTAGCCTTTCTCTACGCTATGGAAGGTGCGGAAAACGTTTTATCCTATCCGAAAACATTATTTTTTCACGAAAATATTTTCAAGTTTTAAGAAATGGCCAAAATCAAACAAAATGAATAGGGTCCCCCCTTTACACTTTTGACGATTTTTTCAACTTTTGAAATAAGGCTAAATTATGGCCATTTAGCACGAATTAGCCTTTCTCTATGCTATGGAAGGTGGGAAAACGTTTTATCCTATCCAAAACATTATTTTTTCACGAAATATTTCAAGTTTAAGAAATGGCCAAAATCAAACAAAATGAATAGGGTCCCCCCTTTACACTTTTGCCGATTTTTTCAACTTTTGAAATAAGGCTAAATTATGGCCATTTAGCACGAATTAGCCTTTCTCTATGCTATGGAAGGTGGGAAAACGTTTTTATCCTATCCAAAACATTATTTTTTCACGAAATATTTCAAGTTTTAAGAAATGGCCAAAATCAAAACAAAATGAATAGGGTCCCCCCTTTACACTTTTGCCGATTTTTCAACTTTGGAAATAAGGCTAAATTATGGCCATTTAGCACGAATTAGACTTTCTCTACGCTATGGAAGGTGCGAAAACGTTTTATCCTATCCAAAACATAATTTTTTCACGAAATATTTCAAGTTTAAGAAATGGCCAAAATCAAACAAAATGAATAGGGTCCCCCCTTTACACTTTTGCCGATTTTTCAACTTTTGAAATAAGGCTAAATTATGGCCATTTAGCACGAATTAGCCTTTCTCTACACGAAATATTTCAAGTTTAAGAAATGGCCAAAATCAAACAAAATGAATAGGGTCCCCCCTTTAGACTTTTGCCGATTTTTCAACTTTTGAAATAAGGCTAAATTATGGCCATTTACCACGAATTAGCCTTTCTCTACGCTATGGAAGGTGCGAAAACGTTTTATCCTATCCAAAACATTATTTTTTCACGAAATATTTCAAGTTTAAGAAATGGCCAAAATCAAACAAAATGAATAGGGTCCCCCCTTTACACTTTTGCCGATTTTTCAACTTTTGAAATAAGGCAAAATTATGGCCATTTAGCACGAATTAGCCTTTCTCTATGCTATGGAAGGTGCGAAAACGTTTTATCCTATCCAAAACATTATTTGTTCACGAAATATTTCAAGTTTAAGAAATGGCCAAAATCAAACAAAATGAATAGGGTCCCCCCTTTACACTTTTGCCGATTTTTCAACTTTTGAAATAAGGCTAAATTATGGCCATTTAGCACGAATTAGCCTTTCTCTATGCTATGGAAGGTGCGAAAACGTTTTATCCTATCCAAAACATTATTTTTTCACGAAATATTTCAAGTTTAAGAAATGGCCAAAATCAAACAAAATGAATAGGGTCCCCCCTTTACACTTTTGCCGATTTTTCAACTTTTGAAATAAGGCTAAATTATGGCCATTTAGCACGAATTAGCCTTTCTCTACGCTATGGAAGGTGCGAAAACGTTTTATCCTATCCAAAACATTATTTTTTCACGAAATATTTAAAGTTTAAGAAATGGCCAAAATCAAACAAAATGAATAGGGTCCCCCCTTTACACTTTTGCCGATTTTTCAACTTTTGAAATAAGGCTAAATTATGGCCATTTAGCACGAATTAGCCTTTCTCTATGCTAGGGAAGGTGCGAAAACGTTTTATCCTATCCAAAACATTATTTTTTCACGAAATATTTCAAGTTTAAGAAATGGCCAAAATCAAACAAAATGAATAGGGTCCCCCCTTTACACTTTTGCCGATTTTTCAACTTTTGAAATAAGGCTAAATTATGGCCATTTAGCACGAATTAGCCTTTCTCTATGCTATGGAAGGTGCGAAAACGTTTTTATCCTATCCAAAACATTATTTTTTCACGAAATATTTCAAGTTTAAGAAATGGCCAAAATCAAACAAAATGAATAGGGTCCCCCCTTTACACTTTTGCCGATTTTTCAACTTTTGAAATAAGGCTAAATTATGGCCATTTAGCACGAATTAGCCTTTCTCTATGCTATGGAAGGTGCCGAAAACGTTTTATCCTATCCAAAACATTATTTTTTCACGAAATATTTCAAGTTTAAGAAATGGCCAAAATCAAACAAAATGAATAGGGTCCCCCCTTTACACTTTTGCCGATTTTTCAACTTTTGAAATAAGGATAAATTATGGCCATTTAGCACGAATTAGCCTTTCTCTATGCTATGGAAGGTGCGAAAACGTTTTATCCTATCCAAAACATTATTTTTTCACGAAATATTTCAAGTTTAAGAAATGGCCAAAATCAAACAAAATGAATAGGGTCCCCCCTTTACACTTTTGCCGATTTTTCAACTTTTGAAATAAGGCCAAATTATGGCCATTTAGCACGAATTAGCCTTTCTCTACGCTATGGAAGGTGGGAAAACGTTTTATCCTATCCAAAACATTATTTTTTCACGAAATATTTCAAGTTTAAGAAATGGCCAAAATCAAACAAAATGAATAGGGTCCCCCCTTTACACTCTTGCCGATTTTTTAACTTTTGAAATAAGGCTAAATTATGGCCATTTAGCACGAATTATCCTTTCTCTACGCTATGTAAGGTGCGAAAACGTTTTATCCTATCCAAAACATTATTTTTTCACGAAATATTTAAGGTTTAAGGTTTAAGAAATGGCCAAAATCAAACAAAATGAATAGGGTCCCCCTTTACACTTTTGCCGATTTTTCAACTTTTGAAATAAGGCTAAATTATGGCCATTTAGCACGAATTAGCCTTTGTCTATGCTATGGAAGGTGCGAAAACGTTTTATCCTATCCAAAACATTATTTTTTCACGAAATATTTCAAGTTTAAGAAATGGCCAAAATCAAACAAAATGAATAGGGTCCCCCCTTTACACTTTTGCCGATTTTTCAACTTTTGAAATAAGGCTAAATTATGGCCATTTAGCACGAATTAGCCTTTCTCTATGCTATGGAAGGTGCGAAAACGTTTTATCCTATCCAAAACATTATTTTTTCACGAAATATTTCAAGTTTAAGAAATGGCCAAAATCAAACAAAATGAATAGGGTCCCCCCTTTACACTTTTGCCGATTTTTTAACTTTTGAAATAAGGCTAAATTGTGGCCATTTAGCACGAATTAGCCTTTCTCTACGCTATGGAAGGTGCGAAAACGTTTTATCCTATCCAAAACATTATTTTTTCACGAAATATTTAAAGTTTAAGAAATGGCCAAAATCAAACAAAATGAATAGGGTCCCCCCTTTACACTTTTGCCGATTTTTCAACTTTTGAAATAAGGCTAAATTATGGCCATTTAGCACGAATTAGCCTTTCTCTATGCTATGTAAGGTGCGAAAACGTTTTATCCTCTCGAAAACATTATTTTTTCACGAAATATTTCAAGTTTAAGAAATGCCCAAAATCAAACAAAATGAATAGGGTCCCCCCTTTACACTTTTGCCGATTTTTCAACTTTTGAAATAAGGCTAAATTATGGCCATTTAGCACGAATTAGCCTTTCTCTATGCTATGGAAGGTGCGAAAACGTTTTATCCTATCCAAAACATTATTTTTTCACGAAATATTTCAAGTTTAAGAAATGGCCAAAATCAAACAAAATGAATAGGGTCCCCCCTTTACACTTTTGCCGATTTTTCAACTTTTGAAATAAGGCTAAATTATGGCCATTTAGCACGAATTAGCCTTTCTCTATGCTATGGAAGGTGCGAAAACGTTTTATCCTATCCAAAACATTATTTTTTCACGAAATATTTCAAGTTTAAGAAATGGCCCAAAATCAAACAAAAAGAATAGGGTCCCCCCTTTACACTTTTGCCGATTTTTCAACTTTTGAAATAAGGCTAAATTATGGCCATTTAGCACGAATTAGCCTTTCTCTACGCTATGGAAGGTGCGAAAACGTTTTATCCTATCCAAAACATTATTTTTTCACGAAATATTTCAAGTTTAAGAAATGGCCAAAATCAAACAAAATGAATAGGGTCCCCCCTTTACACTTTTGCCGATTTTTCAACTTTTGAAATAAGGCTAAATCATGGCCATTTAGCACGAATTAGCCTTTCTCTATGCTATGGAAGGTGCGAAAACGTTTTATCCTATCCAAAACATTATTTTTTCACGAAATATTTCAAGTTTAAGAAATGGCCAAAATCAAACAAAATGAATAGGGTCCCCCCTTTACACTTTTGTCGATTTTTCAACTTTTGAAATAAGGCTAAATTATGGCCATTTAGCACGAATTAGCCTTTCTCTATGCTATGGAAGGTGCGAAAAACGTTTTATCCTATCCAAAACATTATTTTTTCACGAAATATTTCAAGTTTAAGAAATGGCCAAAATCAAACAAAATGAATAGGGTCCCCCCTTTACACTTTTGCCGATTTTTCAACTTTTGAAATAAGGCTAAATTATGGCCATTTAGCACGAATTAGCCTTTCTCTATGCTATGGAAGGTGCGAAAACGTTTTATCCTATCCAAAACATTATTTTTTCACGAAATATTTCAAGTTTAAGAAATGGCCAAAATCAAACAAAATGAATAGGGTCCCCCCTTTACACTTTTGCCGATTTTTCAACTTTTGAAATAAGGCTAAATTATGGCCATTTAGCACGAATTAGCCTTTCTCTATGCTATGGAAGGTGCGAAAACGTTTTATCCTATCCAAAACATTATTTTTTCACGAAATATTTCAAGTTTAAGAAATGGCCAAAATCAAACAAAATGAATAGGGTCCCCCCTTTACACTTTTGCCGATTTTTCAACTTTTGAAATAAGGCTAAATTATGGCCATTTAGCACGAATTAGCCTTTCTCTACGCTATGGAAGGTGCGAAAACGTTTTATCCTATCCAAAACATTATTTTTTCACGAAATATTTAAAGTTTAAGAAATGGCCAAAATCAAACAAAATGAATAGGGTCCCCCCTTTACACTTTTGCGATTTTTCAACTTTTGAAATAAGGCTAAATTATGGCCATTTAGCACGAATTAGCCTTTCTCTATGCTATGGAAGGTGCGAAAACGTTTTATCCTATCCAAAACATTATTTTTTCACGAAATATTTCAAGTTTAAGAAATGGCCAAAATCAAACAAAATGAATAGGGTCCCCCCTTTACACTTTTGCCGATTTTTCAACTTTTGAAATAAGGCTAAATTATGGCCATTTAGCACGAATTAGCCTTTTCTCTATGCTATGGAAGGTGCGAAAACGTTTTATCCTATCCAAAACATTATTTTTTCACGAAATATTTCAAGTTTAAGAAATGGCCAAAATCAAACAAAATGAATAGGGTCCCCCCTTTACACTTTTGCCGATTTTTCAACTTTTGAAATAAGGCTAAATTATGGCCATTTAGCACGAATTAGCCTTTCTCTATGCTATGGAAGGTGCGAAAACGTTTTATCCTATCCAAAACATTATTTTTTCACGAAATATTTCAAGTTTAAGAAATGGCCAAAATCAAACAAAATGAATAGGGTCCCCCCTTTACACTTTTGCCGATTTTTCAACTTTTGATATAAGGCTAAATTATGGCCATTTAGCACGAATTAGCCTTTCTCTACGCTATGGAAGGTGCGAAAACGTTTTATCCTATCCAAAACATTATTTTTTCACGAAATATTTCAAGTTAAAAAATGGCCAAAATCAAACAAAATGAATAGGGTCCCCCCTTTACACTTTTGCCGATTTTTCAACTTTTGAAATAAGGCTAAATTATGGCCATTTAGCACGAATTAGCCTTTCTCTATGCTATGGAAGGTGCGAAAACGTTTTATCCTATCCAAAACATTACTTTTTCACGAAATATTTCAAGTTTAAGAAATGGCCAAAATCAAACAAAATGAATAGGGTCCCCCCTTTACACTTTTGCCGATTTTTCAACTTTTGAAATAAGGCTAAATTATGGCCATTTAGCACGAATTAGCCTTTCTCTACGCTATGGAAGGTGCGAAAACGTTTTATCCTATCCAAAACATTATTTTTTCACGAAATATTTCAAGTTTAAGAAATGGCCAAAATCAAACAAAATGAATAGGGTCCCCCCTTTACACTTTTGCCGATTTTTCAACTTTTGAAATAAGGCTAAATTATGGCCATTTAGCACGAATTAGCCTTTCTATGCTATGGAAGGTGGGAAAACGTTTTATCCTATCCAAAACATTATTTTTTCACGAAATATTTCAAGTTTAAGAAATGGCCAAAATCAAACAAAATGAATAGGGTCCCCCCTTTACACTTTTGCCGATTTTTCAACTTTTGAAATAAGGCTAAATTATGGCCATTTAGCACGAATTAGCCTTTCTCTACGCTATGGAAGGTGCGAAAACGTTTTATCCTATCCAAAACATTATTTTTTCACGAAATATTTCAAGTTTAAGAAATGGCCAAAATCAAACAAAAATGAATAGGGTCCCCCCTTTACACTTTTGCCGATTTTTTCAACTTTTGAAATAAGGCTAAATTATGGCCATTTAGCACGAATTAGCCTTTCTCTATGCTATGGAAGGTGCGAAAACGTTTTATCCTATCCAAAACATTATTTTTTCACGAAATATTTCAAGTTTAAGAAATGGCCAAAATCAAACAAAATGAATAGGGTCCCCCCTTTACACTTTTGCCGATTTTTCAACTTTTGAAATAAGGCTAAATTATGGCCATTTAGCACGAATTAGCCTTTCTCTACGCTATGGAAGGTGCGGAAAACGTTTTATCCTATCCAAAACATTATTTTTTCACGAAATATTTCAAGTTTAAGAAATGGCCAAAATCAAACAAAATGAATAGGGTCCCCCCTTTACACTTTTGCCGATTTTTCAACTTTTGAAATAAGGATAAATTATGGCCATTTAGCACGAATTAGCCTTTCTCTACGCTATGGAAGGTGCGAAAACGTTTTATCCTATCCAAAACATTATTTTTTCACGAAATATTTCAAGTTTTAAGAAATGGCCAAAATCAAACAAAATGAATAGGGTCCCCCCTTTACACTTTTGCCGATTTTTCAACTTTTGAAATAAGGCTAAATTATGGCCATTTAGCACGAATTAGCCTTTCTCTACGCTATGGAAGGTGCGAAAACGTTTTATCCTATCCAAAACATTATTTTTTCACGAAATATTTCAAGTTTAAGAAATGGCCAAAATCAAACAAAATGAATAGGGTCCCCCCTTTACACTTTTGCCGATTTTTCAACTTTTGAAATAAGGCTAAATTATGGCCATTTAGCACGAATTAGCCTTTCTCTATGCTATGGAAGGTGCGAAAACGTTTTATCCTATCCAAAACATTATTTTTTCACGAAATATTTCAAGTTTAAGAAATGGCCAAAATCAAACAAAATGAATAGGGTCCCCCCTTTACACTTTTGCCGATTTTTCAACTTTTGAAATAAGGATAAATTATGGCCATTTAGCACGAATTAGCCTTTCTCTACGCTATGGAAGGTGCGAAAACGTTTTATCCTATCCAAAACATTATTTTTTCACGAAATATTTCAAGTTTAAAAAATGGCCAAAATCAAACAAAATGAATAGGGTCCCCCCTTTACACTTTTGCCGATTTTTCAACTTTTGAAATAAGGCTAAATTATGGCCATTTAGCACGAATTAGCCTTTCTCTACGCTATGGAAGGTGCGAAAACGTTTTATCCTATCCAAAACATTATTTTTTCACGAAATATTTCAAGTTTAAGAAATGGCCAAAATCAAACAAAATGAATAGGGTCCCCCCTTTACACTTTTGCCGATTTTTCAACTTTTGAAATAAGGCTAAATTATGGCCATTTAGCACGAATTAGCCTTTCTCTATGCTATGGAAGGTGCGAAAACGTTTTATCCTATCCAAAACATTATTTTTTCACGAAATATTTCAAGTTTAAGAAATGGCCAAAATCAAACAAAATGAATAGGGTCCCCCCTTTACACTTTTGCCGATTTTTCAACTTTTGAAATAAGGCTAAATTATGGCCATTTAGCACGAATTAGCCTTTCTCTATGCTATGGAAGGTGCGAAAACGTTTTATCCTATCCAAAACATTATTTTTTCACGAAATATTTCAAGTTTAAGAAATGGCCAAAATCAAACAAAATGAATAGGGTCCCCCCTTTACACTTTTGCCGATTTTTCAACTTTTGAAATAAGGCTAAATTATGGCCATTTAGCACGAATTAGCCTTTCTCTACGCTATGGAAGGTGCGAAAACGTTTTATCCTATCCAAAACATTATTTTTTCACGAAATATTTCAAGTTTAAGAAATGGCCAAAATCAAACAAAATGAATAGGGTCCCCCCTTTACACTTTTGCCGATTTTTCAACTTTTGAAATAAGGCTAAATTATGGCCATTTAGCACGAATTAGCCTTTCTCTATGCTATGGAAGGTGCGAAAACGTTTTATCCTATCCAAAACATTATTTTTTCACGAAATATTTCAAGTTTAAGAAATGGCCAAAATCAAACAAAATGAATAGGGTCCCCCCTTTACACTTTTGCCGATTTTTCAACTTTTGAAATAAGGCTAAATTATGGCCATTTAGCACGAATTAGCCTTTCTCTACGCTATGGAAGGTGCGAAAACGTTTTATCCTATCCAAAACATTATTTTTTCACGAAATATTTCAAGTTTAAGAAATGGCCAAAATCAAACAAAATGAATAGGGTCCCCCTTTACACTTTTGCCGATTTTTCAACTTTTGAAATAAGGCTAAATTATGGCCATTTAGCACGAATTAGCCTTTCTCTATGCTATGGAAGGTGCGAAAACGTTTTATCCTATCCAAAACATTATTTTTTCACGAAATATTTCAAGTTTAAGAAATGGCCAAAATCAAACAAAATGAATAGGGTCCCCCCTTTACACTTTTGCCGATTTTTCAACTTTTGAAATAAGGCTAAATTATGGCCATTTAGCACGAATTAGCCTTTCTCTACGCTATGGAAGGTGCGAAAACGTTTTATCCTATCCAAAACATTATTTTTTCACGAAATATTTCAAGTTTAAGAAATGGCCAAAATCAAACAAAATGAATAGGGTCCCCCCTTTACACTTTTGCCGATTTTTCAACTTTTGAAATAAGGCTAAATTATGGCCATTTAGCACGAATTAGCCTTTCTCTACGCTATGGAAGGTGCGAAAACGTTTTATCCTATCCAAAACATTATTTTTTCACGAAATATTTCAAGTTTAAGAAATGGCCAAAATCAAACAAAATGAATAGGGTCCCCCCTTTACACTTTTGCCGATTTTTCAACTTTTGAAATAAGGCTAAATTATGGCCATTTAGCACGAATTAGCCTTTCTCTACGCTATGGAAGGTGCGAAAACGTTTTATCCTATCCAAAACATTATTTTTTCACGAAATATTTCAAGTTTAAGAAATGGCCAAAATCAAACAAAATGAATAGGGTCCCCCCTTTACACTTTTGCCGATTTTTCAACTTTTGAAATAAGGCTAAATTATGGCCATTTAGCACGAATTAGCCTTTCTCTATGCTATGGAAGGTGCGAAAACGTTTTATCCTATCCAAAACATTATTTTTTCACGAAATATTTCAAGTTTAAGAAATGGCCAAAATCAAACAAAATGAATAGGGTCCCCCCTTTACACTTTTGCCGATTTTTCAACTTTTGAAATAAGGCTAAATTATGGCCATTTAGCACGAATTAGCCTTTCTCTACGCTATGGAAGGTGCGAAAACGTTTTATCCTATCCAAAACATTATTTTTTCACGAAATATTTCAAGTTTAAGAAATGGCCAAAATCAAACAAAATGAATAGGGTCCCCCCTTTACACTTTTGCCGATTTTTCAACTTTTGAAATAAGGCTAAATTATGGCCATTTAGCACGAATTAGCCTTTCTCTACGCTATGGAAGGTGCGAAAACGTTTTATCCTATCCAAAACATTATTTTTTCACGAAATATTTCAAGTTTAAGAAATGGCCAAAATCAAACAAAATGAATAGGGTCCCCCCTTTACACTTTTGCCGATTTTTCAACTTTTGAAATAAGGCTAAATTATGGCCATTTAGCACGAATTAGCCTTTCTCTACGCTATGGAAGGTGCGAAAACGTTTTATCCTATCCAAAACATTATTTTTTCACGAAATATTTCAAGTTTAAGAAATGGCCAAAATCAAACAAAATGAATAGGGTCCCCCCTTTACACTTTTGCCGATTTTTCAACTTTTGAAATAAGGCTAAATTATGGCCATTTAGCACGAATTAGCCTTTCTCTACGCTATGGAAGGTGCGAAAACGTTTTATCCTATCCAAAACATTATTTTTTCACGAAATATTTCAAGTTTAAGAAATGGCCAAAATCAAACAAAATGAATAGGGTCCCCCCTTTACACTTTTGCCGATTTTTCAACTTTTGAAATAAGGCTAAATTATGGCCATTTAGCACGAATTAGCCTTTCTCTATGCTATGGAAGGTGCGAAAACGTTTTATCCTATCCAAAACATTATTTTTTCACGAAATATTTCAAGTTTAAGAAATGGCCAAAATCAAACAAAATGAATAGGGTCCCCCCTTTACACTTTTGCCGATTTTTCAACTTTTGAAATAAGGCTAAATTATGGCCATTTAGCACGAATTAGCCTTTCTCTACGCTATGGAAGGTGCGAAAACGTTTTATCCTATCCAAAACATTATTTTTTTCACGAAATATTTCAAGTTTAAGAAATGGCCAAAATCAAACAAAATGAATAGGGTCCCCCCTTTACACTTTTGCCGATTTTTCAACTTTTGAAATAAGGCTAAATTATGGCCATTTAGCACGAATTAGCCTTTCTCTACGCTATGGAAGGTGCGAAAACGTTTTATCCTATCCAAAACATTATTTTTTCACGAAATATTTCAAGTTTAAGAAATGGCCAAAATCAAACAAAATGAATAGGGTCCCCCCTTTACACTTTTGCCGATTTTTCAACTTTTGAAATAAGGCTAAATTATGGCCATTTAGCACGAATTAGCCTTTCTCTACGCTATGGAAGGTGCGAAAAACGTTTTATCCTATCCAAAACATTATTTTTTCACGAAATATTTCAAGTTTAAGAAATGGCCAAAATCAAACAAAATGAATAGGGTCCCCCCTTTACACTTTTGCCGATTTTTCAACTTTTGAAATAAGGCTAAATTATGGCCATTTAGCACGAATTAGCCTTTCTCTACGCTATGGAAGGTGCGAAAACGTTTTATCCTATCCAAAACATTATTTTTTCACGAAATATTTCAAGTTTAAGAAATGGCCAAAATCAAACAAAATGAATAGGGTCCCCCCTTTACACTTTTGCCGATTTTTCAACTTTTGAAATAAGGCTAAATTATGGCCATTTAGCACGAATTAGCCTTTCTCTACGCTATGGAAGGTGCGAAAACGTTTTATCCTATCCAAAACATTATTTTTTCACGAAATATTTCAAGTTTAAGAAATGGCCAAAATCAAACAAAATGAATAGGGTCCCCCCTTTACACTTTTGCCGATTTTTCAACTTTTGAAATAAGGCTAAATTATGGCCATTTAGCACGAATTAGCCTTTCTCTACGCTATGGAAGGTGCGAAAACGTTTTATCCTATCCAAAACATTATTTGTTTCACGAAATATTTCAAGTTTAAGAAATGGCCAAAATCAAACAAAATGAATAGGGTCCCCCC
The DNA here is from genome assembly GCA_035771165.1 of Paragorgia papillata. NCBI lineage: Eukaryota > Metazoa > Cnidaria > Anthozoa > Scleralcyonacea > Coralliidae > Paragorgia > Paragorgia papillata. Next base: position 3,730,476 of record JAWNZC010000368.1, on the reverse strand, counting down.
TTTACACTTTTGCCGATTTTTCAACTTTTGAAATAAGGTTAAATTATGGCCATTTAGCACGAATTAGCCTTTCTCTACGCTATGGAAGGTGCGAAAACGTTTTATCCTATCCAAAACATTATTTTTTCACGAAATATTTCAAGTTTAAGAAATGGCCAAAATCAAACAAAATGAATAGGGTCCCCCCTTTACACTTTTGCCGATTTTTCAACTTTTGAAATAAGGCTAAATTATGGCCATTTAGCACGAATTAGCCTTTCTCTACGCTATGGAAGGTGCGAAAACGTTTTATCCTATCCAAAACATTATTTTTTCACGAAATATTTCAAGTTTAAGAAATGGCCAAAATCAAACAAAATGAATAGGGTCCCCCCTTTACACTTTTGCCGATTTTTCAACTTTTGAAATAAGGCTAAATTATGGCCATTTAGCACGAATTAGCCTTTCTCTACGCTATGGAAGGTGCGAAAACGTTTTATCCTATCCAAAACATTATTTTTTCACGAAATATTTCAAGTTTAAGAAATGGCCAAAATCAAACAAAAATGAATAGGGTCCCCCCTTTACACTTTTGCCGATTTTTCAACTTTTGAAATAAGGTTAAATTATGGCCATTTAGCACGAATTAGCCTTTCTCTACGCTATGGAAGGTGCGAAAACGTTTTATCCTATCCAAAACATTATTTTTTCACGAAATATTTCAAGTTTAAGAAATGGCCAAAATCAAACAAAATGAATAGGGTCCCCCCTTTACACTTTTGCCGATTTTTCAACTTTTGAAATAAGGCTAAATTATGGCCATTTAGCACGAATTAGCCTTTCTCTATGCTATGGAAGGTGCGAAAACGTTTTATCCTATCCAAAACATTATTTTTTCACGAAATATTTCAAGTTTAAGAAATGGCCAAAATCAAACAAAATGAATAGGGTCCCCCTTTACACTTTTGCCGATTTTTCAACTTTTGAAATAAGGCTAAATTATGGCCATTTAGCACGAATTAGCCTTTCTCTACGCTATGGAAGGTGCGAAAACGTTTTATCCTATCCAAAACATTATTTTTTCACGAAATATTTAAAGTTTAAGAAATGGCCAAAATCAAACAAAATGAATAGGGTCCCCCCTTTACACTTTTGCCGATTTTTCAACTTTTGAAATAAGGCTAAATTATGGCCATTTAGCACGAATTAGCCTTTCTCTACGCTATGGAAGGTGCGAAAACGTTTTATCCTATCCAAAACATTATTTTTTCACGAAATATTTCAAGTTTAAGAAATGGCCAAAATCAAACAAAATGAATAGGGTCCCCCCTTTACACTTTTGCCGATTTTTCAACTTTTGAAATAAGGCTAAATTATGGCCATTTAGCACGAATTAGCCTTTCTCTACGCTATGGAAGGTGCGAAAACGTTTTATCCTATCCAAAACATTATTTTTTCACGAAATATTTCAAGTTTAAGAAATGGCCAAAATCAAACAAAATGAATAGGGTCCCCCCTTTACACTTTTGCCGATTTTTCAACTTTTGAAATAAGGTTAAATTATGGCCATTTAGCACGAATTGGCCTTTCTCTACGCTATGGAAGGTGCGAAAACGTTTTATCCTATCCAAAACATTATTTTTTCACGAAATATTTCAAGTTTAAGAAATGGCCAAAATCAAACAAAATGAATAGGGTCCCCCCTTTACACTTTTGCCGATTTTTCAACTTTTGAAATAAGGCTAAATTATGGCCATTTAGCACGAATTAGCCTTTCTCTATGCTATGGAAGGTGGGAAAAACGTTTTATCCTATCCAAAACATTATTTTTTCACGAAATATTTCAAGTTTAAGAAATGGCCAAAATCAAACAAAATGAATAGGGTCCCCCCTTTACACTTTTGCCGATTTTTCAACTTTTGAAATAAGGCTAAATTATGGCCATTTAGCACGAATTAGCCTTTCTCTACGCTATGGAAGGTGCGAAAACGTTTTATCCTATCCAAAACATTATTTTTTCACGAAATATTTCAAGTTTAAGAAATGGCCAAAATCAAACAAAATGAATAGGGTCCCCCCTTTACACTTTTGCCGATTTTTCAACTTTTGAAATAAGGTTAAATTATGGCCATTTAGCACGAATTGGCCTTTCTCTACGCTATGGAAGGTGCGAAAACGTTTTATCCTATCCAAAACATTATTTTTTCACGAAATATTTCAAGTTTAAGAAATGGCCAAAATCAAACAAAATGAATAGGGTCCCCCCTTTACACTTTTGCCGATATTTCAACTTTTGAAATAAGGCTAAATTATGGCCATTTAGCACGAATTAGCCTTTCTCTACGCTATGGAAGGTGCGAAAACGTTTTATCCTCTCCAAAACTTTATTTTTTCACGAAATATTTCAAGTTTAAGAAATGGCAAAAATCAAACAAAATGAATAGGGTCCCCCCTTTACACTTTTGCCGATTTTTCAACTTTTGAAATAAGGCTAAATTATGGCCATTTAGCACGAATTAGCCTTTCTCTACGCTATGGAAGGTGCGAAAAACGTTTTATCCTATCCAAAACATTATTTTTTCACGAAATATTTCAAGTTTAAGAAATGGCCAAAATCAAACAAAATGAATAGGGTCCCCCCTTTACACTTTTGCCGATTTTTCAACTTTTGAAATAAGGCTAAATTATGGCCATTTAGCACGAATTAGCCTTTCTCTACGCTATGGAAGGTGCGAAAACGTTTTATCCTATCCAAAACATTATTTTTTCACGAAATATTTCAAGTTTAAGAAATGGCCAAAATCAAACAAAATGAATAGGGTCCCCCCTTTACACTTTTGCCGATTTTTCAACTTTTGAAATAAGGCTAAATTATGGCCATTTAGCACGAATTAGCCTTTGTCTATGCTATGGAAGGTGCGAAAACGTTTTATCCTGTCCAAAACATTATTGTTTCACGAAATATTTCAAGTTTAAGAAATGGCCAAAATAAAACAAAATGAATAGGGTCCCCCCTTTACACTTTTGCCGATTTTTCAACTTTTGAAATAAGGTTAAATTATGGCCATTTAGCACGAATTGGCCTTTCTCTATGCTATGGAAGGTGCGAAAACGTTTTATCCTATCCAAAACATTATTTTTTCACGAAATATTTCAAGTTTAAGAAATGGCCAAAATCAAACAAAATGAATAGGGTCCCCCCTTTACACTTTTGCCGATTTTTCAACTTTTGAAATAAGGCTAAATTATGGCCATTTAGCACGAATTAGCCTTTCTCTACGCTATGGAAGGTGCGAAAACGTTTTATCCTATCCAAAACATTATTTTTTCACGAAATATTTCAAGTTTAAGAAATGGCCAAAATCAAACAAAATGAATAGGGTCCCCCCTTTACACTTTTGCCGATTTTTCAACTTTTGAAATAAGGCTAAATTATGGCCATTTAGCACGAATTAGCCTTTCTCTATGCTATGGAAGGTGCGAAAACGTTTTATCCTATCCAAAACATTATTTTTTCACGAAATATTTCAAGTTTAAGAAATGGCCAAAATCAAACAAAATGAATAGGGTCCCCCCTTTACACTTTTGCCGATTTTTCAACTTTTGAAATAAGGCTAAATTATGGCCATTTAGCACGAATTAGCCTTTCTCTACGCTATGGAAGGTGCGAAAACGTTTTATCCTATCCAAAACATTATTTTTTCACGAAATATTTCAAGTTTAAGAAATGGCCAAAATCAAACAAAATGAATAGGGTCCCCCCTTTACACTTTTGCCGATTTTTCAACTTTTGAAATAAGGATAAATTATGGCCATTTAGCACGAATTAGCCTTTCTCTATGCTATGGAAGGTGCGAAAACGTTTTATCCTATCCAAAACATTATTTTTTCACGAAATATTTCAAGTTTAAGAAATGGCCAAAATCAAACAAAATGAATAGGGTCCCCCCTTTACACTTTTGCCGATTTTTCAACTTTTGAAATAAGGCTAAATTATGGCCATTTAGCACGAATTAGCCTTTCTCTACGCTATGGAAGGTGCGAAAACGTTTTATCCTATCCAAAACATTATTTTTTCACGAAATATTTCAAGTTTAAGAAATGGCCAAAATCAAACAAAATGAATAGGGTCCCCCCTTTACACTTTTGCCGATTTTTCAACTTTTGAAATAAGGCTAAATTATGGCCATTTAGCACGAATTAGCCTTTCTCTACGCTATGGAAGGTGCGAAAACGTTTTATCCTATCCAAAACATTATTTTTTCACGAAATATTTCAAGTTTAAGAAATGGCCAAAATCAAACAAAATGAATAGGGTCCCCCCTTTACACTTTTGCCGATATTTCAACTTTTGAAATAAGGTTAAATTATGGCCATTTAGCACGAATTGGCCTTTCTCTACGCTATGGAAGGTGCGAAAACGTTTTATCCTATCCAAAACATTATTTTTTCACGAAATATTTCAAGTTTAAGAAATGGCCAAAATCAAACAAAATGAATAGGGTCCCCCCTTTACACTTTTGCCGATATTTCAACTTTTGAAATAAGGCTAAATTATGGCCATTTAGCACGAATTAGCCTTTCTCTGAGCTATGGAAGGTGCGAAAACGTTTTATACTCTCCAAAACTTTATTTTTTCACAAAATATTTCAAGTTTAAGAAATGGCAAAAATCAAACAAAATGAATAGGGTCCCCCCTTTACACTTTTGCCGATTTTTCAACTTTTGAAATAAGGTTAAATTATGGCCATTTAGCACGAATTAGCCTTTCTCTACGCTATGGAAGGTGCGAAAACGTTTTATCCTATCCAAAACATTATTTGTTCACGAAATATTTCAAGTTTAAGAAATGGCCAAAATCAAACAAAATGAATAGGGTCCCCCCTTTACACTTTTGCCGATTTTTCAACTTTTGAAATAAGGCTAAATTATGGCCATTTAGCACGAATTAGCCTTTCTCTACGCTATGGAAGGTGCGAAAACGTTTTATCCTATCCAAAACATTATTTTTTCACGAAATATTTAAAGTTTAAAAAATGGCCAAAATCAAACAAAATGAATAGGGTCCCCCCTTTACACTTTTGCCGATTTTTCAACTTTTGAAATAAGGCTAAATTATGGCCATTTAGCACGAATTAGCCTTTCTCTATGCTATGGAAGGTGCGAAAACGTTTTATCCTATCCAAAACATTATTTGTTCACGAAATATTTCAAGTTTAAGAAATGGCCAAAATCAAACAAAATGAATAGGGTCCCCCCTTTACACTTTTGCCGATTTTTCAACTTTTGAAATAAGGCTAAATTATGGCCATTTAGCACGAATTAGCCTTTCTCTATGCTATGGAAGGTGGGAAAACGTTTTATCCTCTCCAAAACTTTATTTTTTCACGAAATATTTCAAGTTTAAGAAATGGCAAAAATCGAACAAAATGAATAGGGTCCCCCCTTTACACTTTTGCCGATTTTTCAACTTTTGAAATAAGGCTAAATTATGGCCATTTAGCACGAATTAGCCTTTCTCTATGCTATGGAAGGTGCGAAAACGTTTTATCCTCTCCAAAACATTATTTTTTCACGAAATATTTCAAGTTTAAGAAATGGCCAAAATCAAACAAAATGAATAGGGTCCCCCCTTTACACTTTTGCCGATTTTTCAACTTTTGAAATAAGGTTAAATTATGGCCATTTAGCACGAATTGGCCTTTCTCTACGCTATGGAAGGTGCGAAAACGTTTTATCCTATCCAAAACATTATTTTTTCACGAAATATTTCAAGTTTAAGAAATGGCCCAAAATCAAACAAAATGAATAGGGTCCCCCCTTTACACTTTTGCCGATTTTTCAACTTTTGAAATAAGGATAAATTATGGCCATTTAGCACGAATTAGCCTTTCTCTATGCTATGGAAGGTGCGAAAACGTTTTATCCTATCCAAAACATTATTTGTTCACGAAATATTTCAAGTTTAAGAAATGGCCAAAATCAAACAAAATGAATAGGGTCCCCCCTTTACACTTTTGCCGATTTTTCAACTTTTGAAATAAGGCTAAATTATGGCCATTTAGCACGAATTAGCCTTTCTCTACGCTATGGAAGGTGCGAAAACGTTTTATCCTATCCAAAACATTATTTTTTCACGAAATATTTCAAGTTTAAGAAATGGCCAAAATCAAACAAAATGAATAGGGTCCCCCCTTTACACTTTTGCCGATTTTTCAACTTTTGAAATAAGGTTTAAATTATGGCCATTTAGCACGAATTAGCCTTTCTCTACGCTATGGAAGGTGCGAAAACGTTTTATCCTATCCAAAACATTATTTTTTCACGAAATATTTCAAGTTTAAGAAATGGCCAAAATCAAACAAAATGAATAGGGTCCCCCCTTTACACTTTTGCCGATATTTCAACTTTTGAAATAAGGTTAAATTATGGCCATTTAGCACGAATTGGCCTTTCTCTACGCTATGGAAGGTGCGAAAACGTTTTATCCTATCCAAAACATTATTTTTTCACGAAATATTTCAAGTTTAAGAAATGGCCAAAATCAAACAAAATGAATAGGGTCCCCCCTTTACACTTTTGCCGATATTTCAACTTTTGAAATAAGGCTAAATTATGGCCATTTAGCACGAATTAGCCTTTCTCTGAGCTATGGAAGGTGCGAAAACGTTTTATACTCTCCAAAACTTTATTTTTTCACAAAATATTTCAAGTTTAAGAAATGGCAAAAATCAAACAAAATGAATAGGGTCCCCCCTTTACACTTTTGCGAATTTTTCAACTTTTGAAATAAGGTTAAATTATGGCCATTTAGCACGAATTAGCCTTTCTCTACGCTATGGAAGGTGCGAAAACGTTTTATCCTATCCAAAACATCATTTGTTCACGAAATATTTCAAGTTTAAGAAATGGCCAAAATCAAACAAAATGAATAGGGTCCCCCGTTTACACTTTCGCCGATTTTTCAACTTTTGAAATAAGGATAAATTATGGCCATTTAGCACGAATTAGCCTTTCTCTACGCTATGGAAGGTGCGAAAACGTTTTATCCTATCCAAAACATTATTTTTTCACGAAATATTTCAAGTTTAAGAAATGGCCAAAATCAAACAAAATGAATAGGGTCCCCCCTTTACACTTTTGCCGATTTTTCAACTTTTGAAATAAGGATAAATTATGGCCATTTAGCACGAATTAGCCTTTCTCTATGCTATGGAAGGTGCGAAAACGTTTTATCCTATCCAAAACATTATTTTTCACGAAATATTTCAAATTTAAGAAATGGCCAAAATCAAACAAAATGAATAGGGTCCCCCCTTTACACTTTTGCCGATTTTTCAACTTTTGAAATAAGGCTAAATTATGGCCATTTAGCACGAATTAGCCTTTCTCTATGCTATGGAAGGTGCGAAAACGTTTTATCCTATCCAAAACATTATTTTTTCACGAAATATTTCAAGTTTAAGAAATGGCCAAAATCAAACAAAATGAATAGGGTCCCCCCTTTACACTTTTGCCGATTTTTCAACTTTTGAAATAAGGCTAAATTATGGCCATTTAGCACGAATTAGCCTTTCTCTACGCTATGGAAGGTGCGAAAACGTTTTATCCTATCCAAAACATTATTTTTTCACGAAATATTTCAAGTTTAAGAAATGGCCAAAATCAAACAAAATGAATAGGGTCCCCCCTTTACACTTTTGCCGATTTTTCAACTTTTGAAATAAGGCTAAATTATGGCCATTTAGCACGAATTAGCCTTTCTCTATGCTATGGAAGGTGCGAAAACGTTTTATCCTATCCAAAACATTATTTTTTCACGAAATATTTCAAGTTTAAGAAATGGCCAAAATCAAACAAAATGAATAGGGTCCCCCCTTTACACTTTTGCCGATTTTTCAACTTTTGAAATAAGGTTAAATTATGGCCATTTAGCACGAATTGGCCTTTCTCTACGCTATGGAAGGTGCGAAAACGTTTTATCCTATCCAAAACATTATTTTTTCACGAAATATTTCAAGTTTAAGAAATGGCCAAAATCAAACAAAATGAATAGGGTCCCCCCTTTACACTTTTGCCGATTTTTCAACTTTTGAAATAAGGCTAAATTATGGCCATTTAGCACGAATTAGCCTTTCTCTACGCTATGGAAGGTGCGAAAACGTTTTATCCTATCCAAAACATTATTTTTTCACGAAATATTTCAAGTTTAAGAAATGGCCAAAATCAAACAAAATGAATAGGGTCCCCCCTTTACACTTTTGCCGATTTTTCAACTTTTGAAATAAGGCTAAATTATGGCCATTTAGCACGAATTAGCCTTTCTCTATGCTATGGAAGGTGCGAAAACGTTTTATCCTATCCAAAACATTATTGTTTCACGAAATATTTCAAGTTTAAGAAATGGCCAAAATCAAACAAAATGAATAGGGTCCCCCCTTTACACTTTTGCCGATTTTTCAACTTTTGAAATAAGGTTAAATTATGGCCATTTAGCACGAATTAGCCTTTCTCTACGCTATGGAAGGTGCGAAAACGTTTTATCCTATCCAAAACATTATTTTTTCACGAAATATTTCAAGTTTAAGAAATGGCCAAAATCAAACAAAATGAATAGGGTCCCCCCTTTACACTTTTGCCGATTTTTCAACTTTTGAAATAAGGCTAAATTATGGCCATTTAGCACGAATTAGCCTTTCTCTACGCTATGGAAGGTGCGAAAACGTTTTATCCTATCCAAAACATTATTTTTTCACGAAATATTTCAAGTTTAAGAAATGGCCAAAATCAAACAAAAAGAATAGGGTCCCCCCTTTACACTTTTGCGATTTTTCAACTTTTGAAATAAGGCTAAATTATGGCCATTTAGCACGAATTAGCCTTTCTCTATGCTATGGAAGGTGGGAAAACGTTTTATCCTATCCAAAACATTATTTGTTCACGAAATATTTCAAGTTTAAGAAATGGCCAAAATCAAACAAAATGAATAGGGTCCCCCCTTTACACTTTTGCCGATTTTTCAACTTTTGAAATAAGGTTAAATTATGGCCATTTAGCACGAATTGGCCTTTCTCTACGCTATGGAAGGTGCGAAAACGTTTTATCCTATCCAAAACATTATTTTTTCACGAAATATTTCAAGTTTAAGAAATGGCCAAAATCAAACAAAATGAATAGGGTCCCCCCTTTACACTTTTGCCGATTTTTCAACTTTTGAAATAAGGCTAAATTATGGCCATTTAGCACGAATTAGCCTTTCTCTACGCTATGGAAGGTGCGAAAACGTTTTATCCTATCCAAAACATTATTTGTTCACGAAATATTTCAAGTTTAAGAAATGGCCAAAATCAAACAAAATGAATAGGGTCCCCCCTTTACACTTTTGCCGATTTTTCAACTTTTGAAATAAGGTTAAATTATGGCCATTTAGCACGAATTAGCCTTTCTCTACGCTATGGAAGGTGCGAAAACGTTTTATCCTATCCAAAACATTATTTTTTCACGAAATATTTCAAGTTTAAGAAATGGCCAAAATCAAACAAAATGAATAGGGTCCCCCCTTTACACTTTTGCCGATTTTTCAACTTTTGAAATAAGGTTAAATTATGGCCATTTAGCACGAATTAGCCTTTCTCTACGCTATGGAAGGTGCGAAAACGTTTTATCCTATCCAAAACATTATTTTTTCACGAAATATTTCAAGTTTAAGAAATGGCCAAAATCAAACAAAATGAATAGGGTCCCCCCTTTACACTTTTGCCGATTTTTCAACTTTTGAAATAAGGTTAAATTATGGCCATTTAGCACGAATTAGCCTTTCTCTACGCTATGGAAGGTGCGAAAACGTTTTATCCTATCCAAAACATTATTTTTTCACGAAATATTTCAAGTTTAAGAAATGGCCAAAATCAAACAAAATGAATAGGGTCCCCCCTTTACACTTTTGCCGATTTTTCAACTTTTGAAATAAGGCTAAATTATGGCCATTTAGCACGAATTAGCCTTTCTCTATGCTATGGAAGGTGCGAAAACGTTTTATCCTATCCAAAACATTATTTTTTCACGAAATATTTCAAGTTTAAGAAATGGCCAAAATCAAACAAAATGAATAGGGTCCCCCCTTTACACTTTTGCGAATTTTTCAACTTTTGAAATAAGGTTAAATTATGGCCATTTAGCACGAATTAGCCTTTCTCTACGCTATGGAAGGTGCGAAAACGTTTTATCCTATCCAAAACATTATTTGTTCACGAAATATTTCAAGTTTAAGAAATGGCCAAAATCAAACAAAATGAATAGGGTCCCCCCTTTACACTTTTGCCGATTTTTCAACTTTTGAAATAAGGATAAATTATGGCCATTTAGCACGAATTAGCCTTTCTCTACGCTATGGAAGGTGCGAAAACGTTTTATCCTATCCAAAACATTATTTTTTCACGAAATATTTCAAGTTTAAGAAATGGCCAAAATCAAACAAAATGAATAGGGTCCCCCCTTTACACTTTTGCCGATTTTTCAACTTTTGAAATAAGGCTAAATTATGGCCATTTAGCACGAATTAGCCTTTCTCTACGCTATGGAAGGTGCGAAAACGTTTTATCCTATCCAAAACATTATTTTTTCACGAAATATTTCAAGTTTAAGAAATGGCCAAAATCAAACAAAATGAATAGGGTCCCCCCTTTACACTTTTGCCGATTTTTCAACTTTTGAAATAAGGCTAAATTATGGCCATTTAGCACGAATTAGCCTTTCTCTATGCTATGGAAGGTGCGAAAACGTTTTATCCTATCCAAAACATTATTTTTTCACGAAATATTTCAAGTTTAAGAAATGGCCAAAATCAAACAAAATGAATAGGGTCCCCCCTTTACACTTTTGCCGATTTTTCAACTTTTGAAATAAGGCTAAATTATGGCCATTTAGCACGAATTAGCCTTTCTCTACGCTATGGAAGGTGCGAAAACGTTTTATCCTATCCAAAAACATTATTTTTTCACGAAATATTTCAAGTTTAAGAAATGGCCAAAATCAAACAAAATGAATAGGGTCCCCCCTTTACACTTTTGCCGATTTTTCAACTTTTGAAATAAGGCTAAATTATGGCCATTTAGCACGAATTAGCCTTTCTCTACGCTATGGAAGGTGCGAAAACGTTTTATCCTATCCAAAACATTATTTTTTCACGAAATATTTCAAGTTTAAGAAATGGCCAAAATCAAACAAAATGAATAGGGTCCCCCCTTTACACTTTTGCCGATTTTTCAACTTTTGAAATAAGGCTAAATTATGGCCATTTAGCACGAATTAGCCTTTCTCTATGCTATGGAAGGTGCGAAAACGTTTTATCCTATCCAAAACATTATTTTTTCACGAAATATTTCAAGTTTAAGAAATGGCCAAAATCAAACAAAATGAATAGGGTCCCCCCTTTACACTTTTGCCGATTTTTCAACTTTTGAAATAAGGCTAAATTATGGCCATTTAGCACGAATTAGCCTTTCTCTATGCTATGGAAGGTGCGAAAACGTTTTATCCTATCCAAAACATTATTTTTTCACGAAATATTTCAAGTTTAAGAAATGGCCAAAATCAAACAAAATGAATAGGGTCCCCCCTTTACACTTTTGCCGATTTTTCAACTTTTGAAATAAGGCTAAATTATGGCCATTTAGCACGAATTAGCCTTTCTCTATGCTATGGAAGGTGCGAAAACGTTTTATCCTATCCAAAACATTATTTTTTCACGAAATATTTCAAGTTTAAGAAATGGCCAAAATCAAACAAAATGAATAGGGTCCCCCCTTTACACTTTTGCCGATTTTTCAACTTTTGAAATAAGGCTAAATTATGGCCATTTAGCACGAATTAGCCTTTCTCTACGCTATGGAAGGTCTATGGAAGGTGCGAAAACGTTTTATCCTATCCAAAACATTATTTTTTTCACGAAATATTTCAAGTTTAAGAAATGGCCAAAATCAAACAAAATGAATAGGGTCCCCCCTTTACACTTTTGCCGATTTTTCAACTTTTGAAATAAGGCTAAATTATGGCCATTTAGCACGAATTAGCCTTTCTCTACGCTATGGAAGGTGCGAAAACGTTTTATCCTATCCAAAACATTATTTTTTCACGAAATATTTCAAGTTTAAGAAATGGCCAAAATCAAACAAAATGAATAGGGTCCCCCCTTTACACTTTTGCCGATTTTTCAACTTTTGAAATAAGGCTAAATTATGGCCATTTAGCACGAATTAGCCTTTCTCTACGCTATGGAAGGTGCGAAAACGTTTTATCCTATCCAAAACATTATTTTTTCACGAAATATTTCAAGTTTAAGAAATGGCCAAAATCAAACAAAATGAATAGGGTCCCCCCTTTACACTTTTGCCGATTTTTCAACTTTTGAAATAAGGCTAAATTATGGCCATTTAGCACGAATTAGCCTTTCTCTACGCTATGGAAGGTGCGAAAACGTTTTATCCTATCCAAAACATTATTTTTTCACGAAATATTTCAAGTTTAAGAAATGGCCAAAATCAAACAAAATGAATAGGGTCCCCCCTTTACACTTTTGCCGATTTTTCAACTTTTGAAATAAGGCTAAATTATGGCCATTTAGCACGAATTAGCCTTTCTCTACGCTATGGAAGGTGCGAAAACGTTTTATCCTATCCAAAACATTATTTTTTCACGAAATATTTCAAGTTTAAGAAATGGCCAAAATCAAACAAAATGAATAGGGTCCCCCCTTTACACTTTTGCCGATTTTTCAACTTTTGAAATAAGGCTAAATTATGGCCATTTAGCACGAATTAGCCTTTCTCTACGCTATGGAAAGGTGCGAAAACGTTTTATCCTATCCAAAACATTATTTTTTCACGAAATATTTCAAGTTTAAGAAATGGCCAAAATCAAACAAAATGAATAGGGTCCCCCCTTTACACTTTTGCCGATTTTTCAACTTTTGAAATAAGGCTAAATTATGGCCATTTAGCACGAATTAGCCTTTCTCTATGCTATGGAAGGTGCGAAAACGTTTTATCCTATCCAAAACATTATTTTTTCACGAAATATTTCAAGTTTAAGAAATGGCCAAAATCAAACAAAATGAATAGGGTCCCCCCTTTACACTTTTGCCGATTTTTCAACTTTTGAAATAAGGCTAAATTATGGCCATTTAGCACGAATTAGCCTTTCTCTATGCTATGGAAGGTGCGAAAACGTTTTATCCTATCCAAAACATTATTTTTTCACGAAATATTTCAAGTTTAAGAAATGGCCAAAATCAAACAAAATGAATAGGGTCCCCCCTTTACACTTTTGCCGATTTTTCAACTTTTGAAATAAGGCTAAATTATGGCCATTTAGCACGAATTAGCCTTTCTCTATGCTATGGAAGGTGCGAAAACGTTTTATCCTATCCAAAACATTATTTTTTCACGAAATATTTCAAGTTTAAGAAATGGCCAAAATCAAACAAAATGAATAGGGTCCCCCCTTTACACTTTTGCCGATTTTTCAACTTTTGAAATAAGGCTAAATTATGGCCATTTAGCACGAATTAGCCTTTCTCTATGCTATGGAAGGTGCGAAAACGTTTTATCCTATCCAAAACATTATTTTTTCACGAAATATTTCAAGTTTAAGAAATGGCCAAAATCAAACAAAATGAATAGGGTCCCCCCTTTACACTTTTGCCGATTTTTCAACTTTTGAAATAAGGCTAAATTATGGCCATTTAGCACGAATTAGCCTTTCTCTACGCTATGGAAGGTGCGAAAACGTTTTATCCTATCCAAAACATTATTTTTTCACGAAATATTTCAAGTTTAAGAAATGGCCAAAATCAAACAAAATGAATAGGGTCCCCCCTTTACACTTTTGCCGATTTTTCAACTTTTGAAATAAGGCTAAATTATGGCCATTTAGCACGAATTAGCCTTTCTCTATGCTATGGAAGGTGCGAAAACGTTTTATCCTATCCAAAACATTATTTTTTCACGAAATATTTCAAGTTTAAGAAATGGCCAAAATCAAACAAAATGAATAGGGTCCCCCCTTTACACTTTTGCCGATTTTTCAACTTTTGAAATAAGGCTAAATTATGGCCATTTAGCACGAATTGGCCTTTCTCTACGCTATGGAAGGTGCGAAAACGTTTTATCCTATCCAAAACATTATTTTTTCACGAAATATTTCAAGTTTAAGAAATGGCCAAAATCAAACAAAATGAATAGGGTCCCCCCTTTACACTTTTGCCGATTTTTCAACTTTTGAAATAAGGCTAAATTATGGCCATTTAGCACGAATTAGCCTTTCTCTATGCTATGGAAGGTGCGAAAACGTTTTATCCTATCCAAAACATTATTTTTTCACGAAATATTTCAAGTTTAAGAAATGGCCAAAATCAAACAAAATGAATAGGGTCCCCCCTTTACACTTTTGCCGATTTTTCAACTTTTGAAATAAGGCTAAATTATGGCCATTTAGCACGAATTAGCCTTTCTCTACGCTATGGAAGGTGCGAAAACGTTTTATCCTATCCAAAACATTATTTTTTTCACGAAATATTTCAAGTTTAAGAAATGGCCAAAATCAAACAAAATGAATAGGGTCCCCCCTTTACACTTTTGCCGATTTTTCAACTTTTGAAATAAGGCTAAATTATGGCCATTTAGCACGAATTAGCCTTTCTCTATGCTATGGAAGGTGCGAAAACGTTTTATCCTATCCAAAACATTATTTTTTCACGAAATATTTCAAGTTTAAGAAATGGCCAAAATCAAACAAAATGAATAGGGTCCCCCCTTTACACTTTTGCCGATTTTTCAACTTTTGAAATAAGGCTAAATTATGGCCATTTAGCACGAATTAGCCTTTCTCTACGCTATGGAAGGTGCGAAAACGTTTTATCCTATCCAAAACATTATTTTTTCACGAAATATTTCAAGTTTAAGAAATGGCCAAAATCAAACAAAATGAATAGGGTCCCCCCTTTACACTTTTGCCGATTTTTCAACTTTTGAAATAAGGCTAAATTATGGCCATTTAGCACGAATTAGCCTTTCTCTACGCTATGGAAGGTGCGAAAACGTTTTATCCTATCCAAAACATTATTTTTTCACGAAATATTTCAAGTTTAAGAAATGGCCAAAATCAAACAAAATGAATAGGGTCCCCCCTTTACACTTTTGCCGATTTTTCAACTTTTGAAATAAGGATAAATTATGGCCATTTAGCACGAATTAGCCTTTCTCTACGCCATGGAAGGTGCGAAAACGTTTTATCCTATCCAAGACATTATTTTTTCACGAAATATTTAAAGTTTAAAAAATGGCCAAAATCAAACAAAATGAATAGGGTCCCCCCTTTACACTTTTGCCGACTTTTCAACTTTTGAAATAAGGCTAAATTATGGCCATTTAGCACGAATTAGCCTTTCTCTATGCTATGGAAGGTGGCAAAATGTTTTATCCTATCCAAAACATTATTTGTTCACGAAATATTTAAAGTTTAAGAAATGGCCAAAATCAAACAAAATGAATAGGGTCCCCCCTTTACACTTTTGCCGACTTTTCAACTTTTGAAATAAGGCTAAATTATGGCCATTTAGCACGAATTAGCCTTTGTCTACGCTATGGAAGGTGGGAAAACGATTTATCCTATCCAAAACATTATTTGTTCACGAAATATTTTAAGTTTAAGAAATGGCCAAATTGAAACAAAATGAATAGGGTCCCCCCTTTACACTTTTGCCGATTTTTCAACTTTTGAAATAAGGTTAAATTATGGCCATTTAGCACGAATTGGTCTTTCTCTACGCTATGGAAGGCGCGAAAACGTTTTATCCTATCCAAAACATTATTTTTTCACGAAATATTTAAAGTTTAAGAAATAGCCAAAATCAAACAAAATGAATAGGGTCCCCCCTTTACACTTTTGCCGATTTTTCAACTTTTGAAATAAGGCTAAATTATGTCCATTTAGCACGAATTAGCCTTTCTCTATGCTAGGGAAGGTGCGAAAACGTTTTATCCTATCCCAAACATTATTTGTTCACGAAATATTTCAAGTTTAAGAAATGGCCAAAATCAAACAAAATGAATAGGGTCCCCCCTTTACACTTTTGCCGATTTTTCAACTTTTGAAATAAGGCTAAATTATGGCCATTTAGCACGAATTAGCCTTTCTCTATGCTATGGAAGGTGGGAAAACGTTTTATCCTATCCAAAACATTATTTTTTTCACGAAATATTTCAAGTTTAAGAAATGGCCAAAATCAAACATAATGAATAGGGTCCCCCCTTTACACTTTTGCCGATTTTTCAACTTTTGAAATAAGGCTAAATTATGGCCATTTAGCACGAATTAGCCTTTCTCTATGCTATGTAAGGTCCGAAAACATTTTATCCTCTCGAAAACATTATTTTTTCACGAAATATTTCAAGTTTAAGAAATGGCCAAAATCAAACAAAATGAATAGGGTCCCCCCTTTACACTTTTGCCGATTTTTCAACTTTTGAAATAAGGTTAAATTATGGCCATTTAGCACGAATTAGCCTTTCTCTACGCTATGGAAGGTGCGAAAACGTTTTATCCTATCCAAAACATTATTTTTTCACGAAATATTTCAAGTTTAAGAAATGGCCAAAATCAAACAAAATGAATAGGGTCCCCCCTTTACACTTTTGCCGATTTTTCAACTTTTGAAATAAGGATAAATTATGGCCATTTAGCACGAATTAGCCTTTCTCTACGCTATGGAAGGTGCGAAAACGTTTTATCCTATCCAAAACATTATTTTTTCACGAAATATTTAAAGTTTAAGAAATGGCCAAAATCAAACAAAATGAATAGGGTCCCCCCTTTACACTTTTGCCGATTTTTCAACTTTTGAAATAAGGTTAAATTATGGCCATTTAGCTTTCTCTACGCTATGGAAGGTGCGAAAACGTTTTATCCTATCCAAAACATTATTTTTTCACGAAATATTTAAAGTTTAAGAAATGGCCAAAATCAAACAAAATGAATAGGGTCCCCCCTTTACACTTTTGCCGATTTTTCAACTTTTGAAATAAGGCTAAATTATGGCCATTTAGCACGAATTAGCCTTTCTCTATGCTATGGAAGGTGCGAAAACGTTTTATCCTATCCAAAACATTATTTGTTCACGAAATATTTCAAGTTTAAGAAATGGCCAAAATCAAACAAAATGAATAGGGTCCCCCCTTTACACTTTTGCCGATTTTTCAACTTTTGAAATAAGGCTAAATTATGGCCATTTAGCACGAATTAGCCTTTCTCTATGCTATGGAAGGTGGGAAAACGTTTTATCCTATCCAAAACATTATTTTTTTCACGAAATATTTCAAGTTTAAGAAATGGCCAAAATCAAACAAAATGAATAGGGTCCCCCCTTTACACTTTTGCCGATTTTTCAACTTTTGAAATAAGGCTAAATTATGGCCATTTAGCACGAATTAGCCTTTCTCTATGCTATGTAAGGTGCGAAAACATTTTATCCTCTCCAAAACATTATTTTTTCACGAAATATTTCAAGTTTAAGAAATGGCCAAAATCAAACAAAATGAATAGGGTCCCCCCTTTACACTTTTGCCGATTTTTCAACTTTTGAAATAAGGCTAAATTATGGCCATTTAGCACGAATTAGCCTTTCTCTACGCTATGGAAGGTGTGAAAACGTTTTATCCTATCCAAAACATTATTTTTTCACGAAATATTTCAAGTTTAAGAAATGGCCAAAATCAAACAAAATGAATAGGGTCCCCCCTTTACACTTTTGCCGATTTTTCAACTTTTGAAATAAGGATAAATTATGGCCATTTAGCACGAATTAGCCTTTCTCTACGCTATGGAAGGTGCGAAAACGTTTTATCCTATCCAAAACATTATTTTTTCACGAAATATTTAAAGTTTAAGAAATGGCCAAAATCAAACAAAATGAATAGGGTCCCCCCTTTACACTTTTGCCGATTTTTCAACTTTTGAAATAAGGATAAATTATGGCCATTTAGCACGAATTAGCCTTTCTCTACGCTATGGAAGGTGCGAAAACGTTTTATCCTATCCAAAACATTATTTTTTCACGAAATATTTAAAGTTTAAAAAATGGCCAAAATCAAACAAAATGAATAGGGTCCCCCCTTTACACTTTTGCCGATTTTTCAACTTTTGAAATAAGGCTAAATTATGGCCATTTAGCACGAATTAGCCTTTCTCTATGCTATGGAAGGTGGGAAAACGTTTTATCCTATCCAAAACATTATTTGTTCACGAAATATTTCAAGTTTAAGAAATGGCCAAAATCAAACAAAATGAATAGGGTCCCCCCTTTACACTTTTGCCGATTTTTCAACTTTTGAAATAAGGCTAAATTATGGCCATTTAGCACGAATTAGCCTTTCTCTATGCTATGGAAGGTGGCAAAATGTTTTATCCTATCCAAAACATTATTTGTTCACGAAATATTTCAAGTTTAAGAAATGGCCAAAATCAAACAAAATGAATAGGGTCCCCCCTTTACACTTTTGCCGATTTTTCAACTTTTGAAATAAGGTTAAATTATGGCCATTTAGCACGAATTAGCCTTTCTCTACGCTATGGAAGGCGCGAAAACGTTTTATCCTATCCAAAACATTATTTTTTCACGAAATATTTAAAGTTTAAGAAATGGCCAAAATCAAACAAAATGAATAGGGTCCCCCCTTTACACTTTTGCCGATTTTTCAACTTTTGAAATAAGGCTAAATTATGGCCATTTAGCACGAATTAGCCTTTCTCTATGCTAGGGAAGGTGCGAAAACGTTTTATCCTATCCAAAACATTATTTGTTCACGAAATATTTCAAGTTTAAGAAATGGCCAAAATCAAACAAAATGAATAGGGTCCCCCCTTTACACTTTTGCCGATTTTTCAACTTTTGAAATAAGGCTAAATTATGGCCATTTAGCACGAACAAGCCTTTCTCTACGCTATGGAAGGTGCGAAAACGTTTTATCCTGTCCAAAACATTATTGTTTCACGAAATATTTCAAGTTTAAGAAATGGCCAAAATCAAACAAAATGAATAGGGTCCCCCCTTTACACTTTTGCCGATTTTTCAACTTTTGAAATAAGGCTAAATTATGGCCATTTAGCACGAATTAGCCTTTCTCTATGCTATGGAAGGTGGGAAAACGTTTTATCCTATCCAAAACATTATTTGTTCACGAAATATTTCAAGTTTAAGAAATGGCCAAAATCAAACAAAATGAATAGGGTCCCCCCTTTACACTTTTGCCGATTTTTCAACTTTTGAAATAAGGCTAAATTATGGCCATTTAGCACGAATTGGCCTTTCTCTACGCTATGAAAGGTGCGAAAACGTTTTATCCTATCCAAAACATTATTTGTTCACGAAATATTTTAAGTTTAAGAAATGGCCAAAATCAAACAAAATGAATAGGGTCCCCCCTTTACACTTTTGCCGATTTTTCAACTTTTGAAATAAGGATAAATTATGGCCATTTAGCACGAATTAGCCTTTCTCTACGCTATGGAAGGTGCGAAAACGTTTTATCCTATCCAAAACATTATTTGTTCACGAAATATTTCAAGTTTAAGAAATGGCCAAAATCAAACAAAATGAATAGGGTCCCCCCTTTACACTTTTGCCGATTTTTCAACTTTTGAAATAAGGTTAAATTATGGCCATTTAGCACGAATTGGCCTTTCTCTACGCTATGAAAGGTGCGAAAACGTTTTATCCTATCCAAAACATTATTTGTTCACGAAATATTTTAAGTTTGAGAAATGGCCAAATTGAAACAAAATGAATAGGGTCCCCCCTTTACACATTTGCCGATTTTTCAACTTTTGAAATAACGATAAATTATGGCCATTTAGCACGAATTAGCCTTTCTCTACGCTATGGAAGGTGCGAAAACGTTTTATCCTATCCAAAACATTATTTGTTCACGAAATATTTCAAGTTTAAGAAATGGCCAAAATCAAACAAAATGAATGGGGTCCCCCCTCTACACTTTTGCCGATATTTCAACTTATGAAAAAGGCTAAATTATGGCCATTTAGGACGAATTAGCCTTTCTCTATGCTATGGAAGGTGCGAAAACGTTTTATCCTATCCAAAACTTTATTTTTTCACGAAATATTTCAAGTTTAAGAAATGGCAAAAATCAAACAAAATGAATAGGGTCCCCCCTTTACACTTTTGCCGATTTTTCAACTTTTGAAATAAGGCTAAATTATGGCCATTTAGCACGAATTAGCCTTTCTCTACGCTATGGAAGGTGCGAAAACGTTTTATCCTATCCAAAACATTATTTTTTCACGAAATATTTAAAGTTTAAGAAATGGCCAAAATCAAACAAAATGAATAGGGTCCCCCCTTTACACTTTTGCCGATTTTTCAACTTTTGAAATAAGGACAAATTATGGCCATTTAGCGCGAATTAGCCTTTCTCTATGCTATAGAAGGTGCGAAAACGCTTTATCCTATCCAAAACATTATTTTTTCACGAAATATTTAAAGTTTAAGAAATGGCCAAAATCAAACAAAATGAATAGGGTCCCCCCTTTACACTTTTGCCGATTTTTCAACTTTTGAAATAAGGCTAAATTATGGCCATTTAGCACGAATTAGCCTTTCTCTATGCTAGGGAAGGTTCGAAAACGTTTTATCCTGTCCCAAACATTATTTTTTCACGAAATATTTCAAGTTTAAGAAATGGCCAAAATCAAACAAAATGAATAGGGTCCCCCCTTTACACTTTTGCCGATTTTTCAACTTTTGAAATAAGGCTAAATTATGGCCATTTAGCACGAATTAGCCTTTCTCTATGCTATGGAAGGTGGGAAAACGTTTTATCCTATCCAAAACATTATTTTTTCACGAAATATTTAAAGTTTAAGAAATGGCCAAAATCAAACAAAATGAATAGGGTCCCCCCTTTACACTTTTGCCGATTTTTCAACTTTTGAAATAAGGCTAAATTATGGCCATTTAGCACGAATTAGCCTTTCTCTATGCTATGGAAGGTGCGAAAACGTTTTATCCTATCCAAAACATTATTTGTTCACGAAATATTTCAAGTTTAAGAAATGGCCAAAATCAAACAAAATGAATAGGGTCCCCCCTTTACACTTTTGCCGATTTTTCAACTTTTGAAATAAGGTTAAATTATGGCCATTTAGCACGAATTGGCCTTTCTCTACGCTATGGAAGGTGCGAAAACGTTTTATCCTATCCAAAACATTATTTTTTCACGAAATATTTCAAGTTTAAGAAATGGCCAAAATCAAACAAAATGAATAGGGTCCCCCCTTTACACTTTTGCCGATTTTTCAACTTTTGAAATAAGGCTAAATTATGGCCATTTAGCACGAATTAGCCTTTCTCTACGCTATGGAAGGTGCGAAAACGTTTTATCCTATCCAAATCTTTATTTTTTCACGAAATATTTCAAGTTTAAGAAATGGCCAAAATCAAACAAAATGAATAGGGTCCCCCCTTTACACTTTTGCCGATTTTTCAACTTTTGAAATAAGGCTAAATTATGGCCATTTAGCACGAATTAGCCTTTCTCTATGCTATGGAAGGTGGGAAAACGTTTTATCCTATCCAAAACATTATTTTTTCACGAAATATTTCAAGTTTAAGAAATGGCCAAAATCAAACAAAATGAATAGGGTCCCCCCTTTACACTTTTGCCGATTTTTCAACTTTTGAAATAAGGTTAAATTATGGCCATTTAGCACGAATTGGCCTTTCTCTACGCTATGGAAGGTGCGAAAACGTTTTATCCTATCCAAAACATTATTTTTTCACGAAATATTTCAAGTTTAAGAAATGGCCAAAATCAAACAAAATGAATAGGGTCCCCCCCTTTGCACTTTTGCCGATTTTTCAACTTTTGAAATAAGGATAAATTATGGCCATTTAGCACGAATTAGCGTTGCTCTACGCTATGGAAGGTGCGAAAATGTTTTATCCTATCCAAAACATTATTTTTTCACGAAATATTTAAAGTTTAAAAAATGGCCAAAATCACACAAAATGAATAGGGTCCCCCCTTTACACATTTGCCGATTTTTCAACTTTTGAAATAAGGACAAATTATGGCCATTTAGCACGAATTAGCCCATCTCTATGCCATGTAAGGTGCGAAAACGTTTTATCCTCTCCAAAACATTATTTTTTCACGAAATATTTCAAGTTTAAGAAATGGCCAAAATCAAACAAAAAGAATAGGGTCCCCCCTTTGCACTTTTGCCGATTTTTCAACTTTTGAAATAGGGATAAATTATGGCCATTTAGCACGAATTAGCCTTTCTCTATGCTATGAAAGGTGCGAAAACGTTTTATCTTATCCAAAACATTATTTGTTCACGAAATATTTCAAGTTTAAGAAATGGCCAAAATCAAACAAAATGAATAGGGTCCCCCCTTTACACTTTTGCCGATTTTTCAACTTTTGAAATAAGGAAAAATTATGGCCATTTAGCACGAATTAGCCTTTCTCTATGCCATGTAAGGTGCGAAAACGTTTTATCCTATCCAAAACATTATTTTTTCACGAAATATTTCAAGTTTAAGAAATGGCCAAAATCAAACAAAATGAATAGGGTCCCCCCTTTACACTTTTGCCGATTTTTCAACTTTTGAAATAAGGATAAATTATGGCCATTTAGCACGAATTAGCCTTTCTCTATGCTATGGAAGGTGCGAAAACGTTTTATCTTATCCAAAACATTATTTGTTCACGAAATATTTCAAGTTTAAGAAATGGCCAAAATCAAACAAAATGAATAGGGTCCCCTCTTTACACTTTTGCCGATTTTTCAACTTTTGAAATAAGGCTAAATTATGGCCATTTAGCACGAATTAGCCTTTCTCTATGCTATGGAAGGTGGGAAAACGTTTTATCCTATCCAAAACATTATTTGTTCACGAAATATTTCAAGTTTAAGAAATGGCCAAAATCAAACAAAATGAATAGGGTCCCCCCTTTACACTTTTTCCGATTTTTCAACTTTTGAAATAAGGCTAAATTATGGCCATTTAGCACGAATTAGCCTTTCTCTATGCTATGGAAGGTGGCAAAACGTTTTATCCTATCCAAAACATTATTTGTTCACGAAATATTTCAAGTTAAAGAAATGGCCAAAATCAAACAAAATGAATAGGGTCCCCCCTTAACACTTTTGCCGATTTTTCAACTTTTGAAATAAGGTTAAATTATGGCCATTTAGCACGAATTGGCCTTTCTCTACGCTATGGAAGGTGCGAAAACGTTTTATCCTATCCAAAACATTATTTTTTCACGAAATATTTCAAGTTTAAGAAATGGCCAAAATCACACAAAATGAATAGGGTCCCCCCTTTACACTTTTGCCGATTTTTCAACTTTTGAAATAAGGACAAATTGTGGCCATTTAGCACGAATTAGACTTTCTCTATGCTATGGAAGGTGGGAAAACGTTTTATCCTCTCCAAAACATTATCTTTTCACGAAATATTTAAAGTTTAAGAAATGGCCAAAATCAAACAAAAAGAATAGGGTCCCCCCTTTGCACTTTTGCCGATTTTTCAACTTTTGAAATAAGGATAAATTATGGCCATTTAGCACGAATTAGCCTTTCTCTATGCTATGGAAGGTGCGAAAACGTTTTATCTTATCCAAAACATTATTTGTTCACGAAATATTTCAAGTTTAAGAAATGGCCAAAATCAAACAAAATGAATAGGGTCCCCCCTTTACACTTTTGCCGATTTTTCAACTTTTGAAATAAGGCTAAATTATGGCCATTTAGCACGAATTAGCCTTTCTCTATGCTATGTAAGGTGCGAAAACGTTTTATCCTATCCAAAACATTATTTTTTCACGAAATATTTCAAGTTTAAGAATGGCCAAAATCGAACAAAATGAATAGGGTCCCCCCTTTACACTTTTGCCGATTTTTCAACTTTTGAAATAAGGATAAATTATGGCCATTTAGCACGAATTAGCCTTTCTCTATGCTATGGAAGGTGCGAAAACGTTTTATCCTATCCAAAACATTATTTGTTCACGAAATATTTCAAGTTTAAGAAATGGCCAAAATCAAACAAAATGAATAGGGTCCCCCCTTTACACTTTTGCCGATTTTTCAACTTTTGAAATAAGGCTAAATTATGGCCATTTAGCACGAATTAGCCTTTCTCTATGCTATGGAAGGTGGGAAAACGTTTTATCCTATCCAAAACATTATTTGTTCACGAAATATTTCAAGTTTAAGAAATGGCCAAAATCAAACAAAATGAATAGGGTCCCCCCTTTACACTTTTGCCGATTTTTCAACTTTTGAAATAAGGTTAAATTATGGCCATTTAGCACGAATTGGCCTTTCTCTACGCTATGGAAGGTGCGAAAACGTTTTATCCTATCCAAAACATTATTTTTTCACGAAATATTTAAAGTTTAAGAAATGGCCAAAATCAAACAAAATGAATAGGGTCCCCCCTTTACACTTTTGCCGATTTTTCAACTTTTGAAATAAGGACAAATTATGGCCATTTAGCACGAATTAGCCCATCTCTATGCTATGTAAGGTGCGAAAACGTTTTATCCTCTCCAAAACATTATTTTTTCACGAAATATTTCAAGTTTAAGAAATGGCCAAAATCAAACAAAAAGAATAGGGTCCCCCCTTTGCACTTTTGCCGATTTTTCAACTTTTGAAATAAGGATAAATTATGGCCATTTAGCACGAATTAGCCTTTCTCTATGCTATGAAAGGTGCGAAAACGTTTTATCTTATCCAAAACATTATTTGTTCACGAAATATTTCAAGTTTAAGAAATGGCCAAAATCAAACAAAATGAATAGGGTCCCCCCTTTACACTTTTGCCGATTTTTCAACTTTTGAAATAAGGAAAAATTATGGCCATTTAGCACGAATTAGCCTTTCTCTATGCCATGTAAGGTGCGAAAACGTTTTATCCTCTCCAAAACATTATTTTTTCACGAAATATTTCAAGTTTAAGAAATGGCCAAAATCAAACAAAAAGAATAGGGTCGCCCCTTTACACTTTTGCCGATTTTTCAACTTTTGAAATAAGGATAAATTATGGCCATTTAGCACGAATTAGCCTTTCTCTATGCTATGGAAGGTGCGAAAACGTTTTATCTTATCCAAAACATTATTTTTTCACGAAATATTTCAAGTTTAAGAAATGGCCAAAATCAAACAAAATGAATAGGGTCCCCTCTTTACACTTTTGCCGATTTTTCAACTTTTGAAATAAGGCTAAATTATGGCCATTTAGCACGAATTAGCCTTTCTCTATGCTATGGAAGGTGGGAAAACGTTTTATCCTATCCAAAACATTATTTGTTCACGAAATATTTCAAGTTTAAGAAATGGCCAAAATCAAACAAAATGAATAGGGTCCCCCCTTTACACTTTTGCCGATTTTTCAACTTTTGAAATAAGGCTAAATTATGGCCATTTAGCACGAATTAGCCTTTCTCTATGCTATGGAAGGTGGCAAAACGTTTTATCCTATCCAAAACATTATTTGTTCACGAAATATTTCAAGTTAAAGAAATGGCCAAAATCAAACAAAATGAATAGGGTCCCCCCTTAACACTTTTGCCGATTTTTCAACTTTTGAAATAAGGTTAAATTATGGCCATTTAGCACGAATTGGCCTTTCTCTACGCTATGGAAGGTGCGAAAACGTTTTATCCTATCCAAAACATTATTTTTTCACGAAATATTTCAAGTTTAAGAAATGGCCAAAATCACACAAAATGAATAGGGTCCCCCCTTTACACTTTTGCCGATTTTTCAACTTTTGAAATAAGGACAAATTATGGCCATTTAGCACGAATTAGCCCATCTCTATGCCATGTAAGGTGCGAAAACGTTTTATCCTCTCCAAAACATTATTTTTTCACGAAATATTTCAAGTTTAAGAAATGGCCAAAATCCAACCAAAAGAATAGGGTCCCCCCTTTGCACTTTTGCCGATTTTTCAACTTTTGAAATAAGGATAAATTATGGCCATTTAGCACGAATTAGCCTTTCTCTATGCTATGGAAGGTGCGAAAACGTTTTATCTTATCCAAAACATTATTTGTTCACGAAATATTTCAAGTTTAAGAAATGGCCAAAATCAAACAAAATGAATAGGGTCCCCCCTTTACACTTTTGCCGATTTTTCAACTTTTGAAATAAGGACAAATTATGGCCATTTAGCACGAATTAGCCTTTCTCTATGCCATGTAAGGTGCGAAAACGTTTTATCCTCTCCAAAACATTATTTTTTCACGAAATATTTCAAGTTTAAGAAATGGCCAAAATCAAACAAAAAGAATAGGGTCCCCCCTTTACACTTTTGCCGATTTTTCAACTTTTGAAATAAGGATAAATTATGGCCATTTAGCACGAATTAGCCTTTCTCTATGCTATGGAAGGTGCGAAAACGTTTTATCTTATCCAAAACATTATTTGTTCACGAAATATTTCAAGTTTAAGAAATGGCCAAAATCAAACAAAATGAATAGGGTCCCCCCTTTACACTTTTGCCGATTTTTCAACTTTTGAAATAAGGCTAAATTATGGCCATTTAGCACGAATTAGCCTTTCTCTATGCTATGGAAGGTGGGAAAACGTTTTATCCTATCCAAAACATTATTTGTTCACGAAATATTTCAAGTTTAAGAAATGGCCAAAATCAAACAAAATGAATAGGGTCCCCCCTTTACACTTTTGCCGATTTTTCAACTTTTGAAATAAGGTTAAATTATGGCCATTTAGCACGAATTGGCCTTTCTCTACGCTATGGAAGGTGCGAAAACGTTTTATCCTATCCAAAACATTATTTTTTCACGAAATATTTGAAGTTTAAGATATGGCCAAAATCACACAAAATGAATAGGGTCCCCCCTTTACACTTTTGCCGATTTTT
The DNA here is from genome assembly GCA_035771165.1 of Paragorgia papillata. Taxonomy (NCBI): domain Eukaryota; kingdom Metazoa; phylum Cnidaria; class Anthozoa; order Scleralcyonacea; family Coralliidae; genus Paragorgia; species Paragorgia papillata. The sequence continues at coordinate 3,703,520 of JAWNZC010000368.1, read as the reverse complement.
CAACTTTTGAAATAAGGCTAAATTATGGCCATTTAGCACGAATTAGCCTTTCTCTACGCTATGGAAGGTGGGAAAACGTTTTATCCTATCCAAAACATTATTTGTTCACGAAATATTTCAAGTTTAAGAAATGGCCAAAATCAAACAAAATGAATAGGGTCCCCCCTTAACACTTTTGCCGATTTTTCAACTTTTGAAATAAGGTTAAATTATGGCCATTTAGCACGAATTGGCCTTTCTCTACGCTATGGAAGGTGCGAAAACGTTTTATCCTATCCGAAACATTATTTTTTCACGAAATATTTCAAGTTTAAGAAAGGGCCAAAATCACACAAAATGAATAGGGTCCCCCCTTTACACTTTTGCCGATTTTTCAACTTTTGAAATAAGGACAAATTATGGCCATTTAGCACGAATTAGCCTTTCTCTATGCCATGTAAGGTGCGAAAACGTTTTATCCTCTCCAAAACATTATTTTTTCACGAAATATTTCAAGTTTAAGAAATGACCAAAATGAAACAAAATGAATAGGGTCCCCCCTTTACACTTTTCCCCATTTTTCAACTTTTGAAATAAGGCTAAATTATGGCCATTTAGCACGAATTAGCCTTTCTCTACGCAAGGGAAGGTGCGAAAACGTTTTATCCTATTCAAAATTCTCTGATTAACTTCGTGACCAGTAAGCATACCTTAAACCTTTACATTAAGACTTTTTAGAAAATCCTGGCTACAATCCGTATCGCTAAAAGAACATTTAAAAGTAACTTACGTGTTTAACCTCACGACAAACAACCACCATGTGCAATTTAAAGCTTCGTATTTGGATTAAAATTTCTTTAGGAAACCTGCCTCGCATATTTTTGAATCTAAAACCACATTAAAATAATTACCAGATTAACTTCATTACAAACAACAAGCAAGAAACAAATCGATTTGCAAATCACAACAAATCGCAACAAATCGCAATCAAATCGCAACAAATAACAAATCACAAGAAATCGTAACAAATCGCAACAAATCGCAATCTAATCGCAACAAATCGGAACAAATCACAACAAATCGCAACAAATCACAACAAATCGCAACAAATCACAACAAATCACAACAAATCGCAACAAATCACAACAAATCACAACAAATCGCAACAAATCACAACAAATCGCAACAAATCGCAACAAATCACAACAAATCACAACAAAACAAATCACAGCTAATCGCAAAAAATCGCAACAAAACAAAGCGCAAGAAATCGCAACAAATTGCAACAAATCACAACAAATCGCAACAAATCACAACAAATCGCAACAAATCACAACAAATCACAACAAATCGCAACAAATCACAACAAATCACAACAAATCGCAACAAATCACAACAAATCGCAACAAATCGCAACAAATCACAACAAATCACAACAAAACAAATCACAGCTAATCGCAAAAAATCGCAACAAAACAAAGCGCAAGAAATCGCAACAAATTGCAACAAATCACAACAAATCACAACAAATCACAACAAATCGCAATAAATCGCAACATATCACAACAACTCGCAACAAATCACAACAAATCGCAACAAATCGCAACAAATCACAACAAATCGCAACAAATCGCAACAAATCGCAACAAATCGCAACAAATCGCAACAAATCGCAACAAATCGCAACAAATCGCAACAAGTCACAACAAATCACAACAAATCGCAACAAATCGCAACAAATCACAACAAATCGCAACAAATCACAACAAACCATAAGAAATCGCAACAAATCACAACAAATCACAACAAATCACAACAAATCGCAACAAATCGCAACAAATCACAACAAATCGCAACAAATCGCAACATATCACAACAAATCGCAACAAATCACAACAAATCGCAACAAATCGCAACAAATCGCAACAAATCGCAACAAGTCACAACAAATCACAACAAATCGCAACAAATCGCAACAAATCGCAACAAATCACAACAAATCGCAACAAATCGCAACAAATCGCAACAAATCGCAACAAATCACAACAAATCGCAACAAATCACAACAAATCACAACAAATCGCAACAAATCACAACAAATCACAACAAATCGCAACAAATCACAACAAATCGCAACAAATCACAACAAATCACAACAAATCGCAACAAATCACAACAAATCGCAACAAATCACAACAAATGGCAACAAATCGCAACAAATCACAACAAATCACAACAAATCACAACAAATCGCAACAAATCACAACAAACCATAAGAAATCGCAACAAATCACAACAAATCACAACAAATCACAACAAATCGCAACAAATCGCAACAAATCACAACAAATCGCAACAAATCGCAACAAATCACAACAAATGGCAACAAATCACAACAAATCGCAACAAGTCACAACAAATCGCAAGAATCATTCAACACCATTCAATAACGTTCAACAGCATTCAACAGGGGTGGCCAAACGCTTTCAACATGTTCAATTCAACAATGTTGAACGATGTTGAATGGAATATTGAAAGCGTTTGGCCCGGCCTTAGTCATTCAATTTGTTTTTGAATATCAAACTTAGCTCATCAGTGAACTTTGTCAAAACCGAGAAGTCCGGCTCAGTCCGAGGGGAGCGAATCGGGGATGTTAATTACAACAGTTACAATCATATCGGAGACACGACTGTTGTAAAAGATGGAAAACAATCGCCGATCAATCGCGGACTGAATAACAACAATTACAACTACACGCGTAAAAACGCACAACTTGTTCACGGTTGTCAACAGGCGTGAACAATGTTGTGCTGCTCGCCGTGAACAATGTTGTGCTGCTCGCCGTGAACAAGTTGTCAACAAGTTGTTCACTTATGGTTCGAACAACTTGTTCACGGATAAATCAACAGTCATGAACAAGTTGTTCCAACGCACATTTTTTATAGCCAACAACGTTGTTCGCACATGATACAACATGTTGCAACAGCATGACGAAATAACAACGATGAACAACAATGTTACAACAATGGTGAACATGGTTGATGAATCAACACGTTCTTCGGTTGTTCCAACATGCGTGAACAACGGTTGTTGTTTCATTAAGCTGTAACAACTTGTTGAAACAATGATGAACAATGTTGTTCATTTATCAATGTTGTTCACATATGTCAACAAGTTGTTACAGCATTGTTCAGGCAACAATGCTGTAACAACTTGCGAGATTTTTACGCGTGTATATGGAAACCAGACTAAAGGACATTGGCAACAAAAATTAAGTTTGTCTAATTTGAAAGAACTCATAAAATTGTAACAGAACATCCTTTACAATTTTTTCGTATCTTTCTTCGTTTTCAAGATATTCCAGTTTGTTTGATATGTAAATGAGATGGTCTCTGACGTCAGGAGCAGGGTACAGTATTTTCACACGTAACCGCAAAATCAGTTATATCTCTAAATTTGTTCAACAAAATCACTTGAAACTGTGCACATAAAAACGCCTTGTGACACCGAACATTTCGTAACTGATGTTGCTTTGTGTAAAAATACTGTGCCCTGCTCCTGACGTCAGAGCCCATTCATTTACATATTAAACAAATTGAAATATCTTGCAAACGAAGAAAGATACGAAAAAGTTGTAAAAGATCTTCTATTCCAATTTTACGAGTTCTTTCAAATTAAACAAACTTAATTTTTATTGCCAATACCTTAACTTCATGCACTGTTCTGAAATTAAAGGTCGAAAGATGCAAGTGTTTTCCCCTATAATTATTATATCGTTAAAATTGTTGCTATGATATGAATATAAGCTGCAACTATGAAACTACGGTTATAATTTTTAATTGTTGAAACAGGAAAGAATGCATTTTATTATAATTTTAATTGTTTTCGACAAGACTAATATCTATCTTTGGTCAGCCGTGATTAAATGTACACATAATCACATGCACAATAGGAATATTGAAAATCGGAAAAACATGTCTAAAACATTTTATATATTACCCTGGTTGCTATGCGTGTTTTCATTAATATAGCCCATGCTCTATTAGAGGACAGACACATGCATGGATACGTCAGATCACGTCAGCTGACTTACTTTTTCCCTTCTTCATGCCTCCATATCCGGCAAGAGTTTCGATAAAAACCTTTTAAATTTTTGGTATTGTATAAAACAAATAGAATCCATTTTTTTTGTTGTCTGTTCAGTTATAGATGCACAGAGGACGTCAAAACGTGGTAAGAACATCAGTGACCCACTCGCAGGATTCGCAGGCTTCTGCGATTTTCCTCCCTCCGTAAAATCAACACTTAGGTCTTAGCTTATGTCGTGCACTTTAACATGAGCCTCTGGCTCGGATGATTGGGCGACCACATCCTGTGCTTACGACGTTAAATAAATCATTACTCATTACTCATTACTGCGTCTCGTGGACTTTTTTATTCTTACCATGACGTCATTTGTGTATCTATAACTGAACAGACAACGGCAAAATGGAATCTCTCTCCTTTCCGAATCGGTCTTTAGTGTTTTATTCTGGTTAACGCCAGACGATTTTATTCACCTCTGGGGAAGCCCTCGGACAAGGAATGAGTCAAACATATTATTCTTTTATAATTATGTAAAACCACTATTAAAATAAACTCAAAATTTACCTGCGTTTTATATCGTTTTTACTTGCCTTTTTGAAATCCATATTTTAGGTTCAAATTTCTTGCATGTAATTTCTAAAAAAAAAGAATTTTTTGGCAATCAGTAAGGCATGACAAACTCGTTTAGTTAAACCAACAAAAAAATAATTAAACTTGGTTCGTTGTTCAAGCTAAGTGAATAAATATGATTATTGTCGGTGTGTATTCAGCTGTTTTGAACGGTTCTTGAAAATACACTGTAACGGGAAAATTGATTCATTCTTGATTTATGTTCCGAAGGTGATAAGTTCTGTTGTCTTTAAGTCGAGTTGAATTATAGGATGAAGACATTACTGGTAGCCTTGCTTTTTACTATCGTGGCATTTACCATGGCCGTCGAGGAAGAAGAGAAGCGATTCTTTTTTGACGTAAGTTATTAGAGACCTTAAGGCCCCACACTAATCCGTTTTCAAACGAAAACGGAGACCTTGTATTGAAAACGTATCAAATGTTTTCCGTCCACAATACGGTTTTCGAATCGTTTTCGCCGTTTAGTAAAACGCTAGAAGGATCTACAGGGCTATGAATGAACCGTTCCAGGTGACTGAAACCAAGATAACATAATCGTGACATCATCGTTTTTCAAAAGCTTCGTTTTTGCCGTCCACATTGGTGCAGAAAAACGGCGTCTTCGGCCATCTCCACACTAATCCGTTTTCAAACGAAAACGACGGAGACTTTTTGATACGGTTAGGCCTTTCGTCCACACTAATCCGACGTCTTCGGTGACCGAAAACGGAGCGTTTCGAAAACGCTCTCCAGAGTGGAGACATTCGAAGACGCCGTGTGGACGGCAAAAACGAAGCTTTTGGAAAACGATGATGTCACGATTATCGGTTATCTTCGTTTCAGTCACCTAGAACTATTCATTCATACCCGGCCCCTGTAGATATTTTTAGCGTTTTACTAAACGCGGAAAACTTGGATACGGACATGGCCTACGACGACAACGGCGGTTAAAAAGCGACATGAACTTCACAATTTAGAGATGTCATGGTTAACCATAGCCACTGGAAAGGGAGAGGGCTGTGAAAGTGGGCGTGACTGAGATTTATGTTATTTTTCAAGATCACGCGACGCTCAGGCGTGAAATTTTTAACATCAAACCGGAAGTTCTATTGTTTCAGAGCGGAGTTTCACAGCCCTCTCCCTTTCCAGTGGCTATGGGTTAACTGACTAGTTATATTTAATATTTGAAGCTAGTTTAAAGACTTACAAAACGCATCACGGCGTGGTCTGAAATCAACACGCATTTCAGACGTATGTGATACCTGGCTTCGGTATCGTTTCGTAAAACAGCTGGAACAAACAATCGCTCGAGTGTTCACAGACCTTATTCTTACCGAGGTAGGGCTGTGACACAGGTAACCAAGGCTAAGCTACACAATAACGCTAAAATATAAAGATTGTGTACGCCAAAAACAAAACGTTGTTTGAACATGACTAAATTTTTCTCTTTTAAGTGCCTATGCAACGAAATTTTCAAGTTGGAGAAAATAACATGAAATTAAAGTAAAGTTTGAGATTACTTCTTTCGAATAATTAAAGGAAAGTATCTCTGTTTAGCGTTTGAAAAACGAGCTTTCAGCCCAAAAAGTTGAGACATATTTTATTCCACAACTAATGACATCACTAGGATCTACATGAATTCTTATTGTTATCGAACAGACTGTTCAAAACACTCTTTAGAAAACTAAACTCTCGTGGGAAATGAAAGGTGTGTAAAATTTATTTATACTGGGTTATTTGTTTTAAAATATACATAGTTGAATCCGCATCCAACTTAGTCGTCTTATGGGTAATTAAGAATATACTGTCGATTTTTGACAACTAAAACATGTTCGTGAATAGTTCACTTATAAAATTCGAAGTTTCTAACCACAACACGAACGACAAAAATAAAGGTATTTTCTCGTTATGTACACGCCATTGCGGCAAAAGTTTAGAAGCTAAGGCAATCAGAATTTGGAGCCTGGGTCGAGTGATGTCATTAGTTGTGCAACTATGCCAACTATTTTAATGATGTCTCAATTTTTAGGGGGAAAAGCACGGTCTTCACACGCTAAATAAACATACTTCCATTTAATTGTTCGATCTAAAACTTTCACAGTCAAAAGAAGCGATACCAAACATTACTTTAAAGGGTATTGGCAATAAAAATTAAGTTTGTCTCATTTGAAAGAACTCGTCAAATGGTATAAGAAGACCTTTTACAATTTTTCCGTATCTGTTTTGGTTTTGGAAATATTTGAACCAAAGACAGCCTGCTGTCCGCCATCTTGGAATTATTTTCGATATGCATGTGACCTCATAACCAATGACATTATGAGCTAGAAACTCGATTTTGTTGCGCTATTTCCATTTTAAATTGACCCACAACATTTAAAAAGCCTTCCGTGGAAATTTGGTCACCCACGGAGTAGTTTCATCAGGTTTACCCTGGTTGTGACGTCACCAATTTCCTAGTTAATTAGACCCAATATTACAACAAGATGGCGGACAGCACGCTGTCTTTGGTCGAAATATTTCCAAAACCAAAACAGATACGGAAAAATTGTAAAAGGTCTTCTTATACCATTTGACGAGTTCTTTCAAATGAGACAAACTTAATTTTTACTGCCAATACCCTTTAATGTTATTATCTCCAACTTGGAAATTTCGTTACATAGACACTTGAGGGACATTGGCAACAAAAATTAAGTTTGTTCAATTTGAAAGAACTCATAAAATTGTAATAGAAGATCTTTTACAATTTTTTCGTATCTTTCTTCGTTTTCAAGATATTTCAATTTGTTTAATATCATTTACATATGACGTCATGAGCAGGGTACAGTATTTTCACACGTAGAAAAATCAGTTATATCTCTAAATTTGTTCAACGAAATCACTTGAAACTCTGCACATAAAAACGCCTTGGACACTGAACAGTTCATAACTGATGTTGCTTTGTGTAAAAATACTGTGCCCTGCTCATGACGTCAGAGCCCATCTCATTTACACATTAAACAAACTGGAATATCTTGAAAACGAAGAAAGGTACAAAAAAGTTGTAAAAGATTTTCTATCACAATTTCACGAGTTCTTTCAAATTAAACAATCTTAATTTTTATTGCCAATACCCTTTAATTAAACATCTCTAATAACCCGCTGGCGGAGGAATATGCAGTCTCTTACTGTCCTCTTGCTTAATTTGTGTTCATTTATTATTCTTTCAATTAGAAATGCGCATCTGACGAAGAGTGTCCGAATGGATGCTGTACTGGTATTTTCAGGAAAAAATGCCACGATTACATTCAAGAAGGAGGAATCTGTTTCCATTCGGTAAGTTTATAATGCCTCAAATTATAGCAACATCTCATGGTACAGTAAAAACCCGCTTAAAAGTACCAAGGCTACCCGAAAGTAACGGCTACCCGAAAGTAACGGCTACCCGAAAGTAACGGCTACCCGAAAGTAACGGCTACCCGAAAGTAACGGCTACCCAAAAGTAACGGCTACCCGAAAGTAACGGCTACCCTAATATAACGACTACCTGAAAGTAACGGCTACCCAAAAGTAACGGCTACCCGAAAGTAATGGCTACCCAAAAGTAACGGCTACCCGAAGGTAATGGCTACCCGAAAGTAACGGCTACCCGAAAGTAACGACTACCCGAAAGTAACGGCTACCCAAAAGTAACGGCTACCCGAAAGTAACGGCTACCCTAATATAACGACTACCTGAAAGTAACGACTACCCGAAAGTAACGGCTACCCGAAAGTAATGGCTACCCGAAAGTAACGACTACCCGAAAGTAACGGCTACCCAAAAGTAACGACTACCCGAAAGTAACGACTACCTGAAAGTAACGACTACCCGAAAGTAACGGCTACCCAAAAGTAACGGCTACCCGAAAGTAACGGCTACCCGAAAGTAATGGCTACCCTAATATAACGACTACCTGAAAGTAACGACTACCCGAAAGTAACGGCTACCCGAAAGTAATGGCTACCCGAAAGTAACGACTACCCGAAAGTAACGGCTACCCAAAAGTAACGACTACCCGAAAGTAACGACTACCTGAAAGTAACGACTACCCGAAAGTAACGGCTACCCAAAAGTAACGGCTACCCGAAAGTAACGGCTACCCGAAAGTAATGGCTATCCGAAAGTAATGGCACAGAATGGTAATGGCTATCGGAAAGTAATGGCTAGCCGAAAGTAACGGCTACCCGAAAGTAACGGCTACCCAAAAGTAACGGCTACCCGAAAGTAACGACTACCCGAAAGTAATGGCTATCCGAAAGTAATGGCACAGAATGGTAATGGCTATCGGAAAGTAATGGCTATCCGAAAGTAACGGCTACCCGAAAGTAACGACTACCTGAAAGTAACGGCTACCCGAAAGTAACGGCTGCCTGAAAGTAACGGCTACCCAAAAGTAACGGCTGCCTGAAAGTAACGGCTACCTGAAAGTAACGGCTACCCGAAAGTAACGGCTACCCGAAAGTAACGACTACCCGAAAGTAATGGCTATCGGAAAGTAATGACTACCCGAAAGTAACGGCTACCCGAAAGTAACGACTACCCGAAAGTAATGGCTATCGGAAAGTAATGACTACCCGAAAGTAACGACTACCCGAAAGTAAGGGCTACCCGAAAGTAATGGCTACCGGAAAGTAACGGCTACCGGAAAGTAAGGGGGTGCACTATTTTGCGGACTTTACGGTATTACATGAATCGACTGTAAAACTGCTTTTTTAATTAAAATATTTTTTCTTTTCCCCAAAAATAGGTCGTGCATGGATGCGGATGTGCTCCAGGGTTGAAATGCGAAGGTTTCTTCATGAGCAAATGTGTAGCTGAGGAGGGATCTGGGATGGAGTGACAAACCACGGTTACATTGAGAGTTGTTAGTTGAAAAAACAACTATATGAAAAAATTGCTGTAATCATTTGATTCTCGCAGTGAATAAAATACAATAAAAAATATTATTTGGTGTGTAAATCCACTGATTTTTTGTACTGGATAAATGATTGAAATTTGGGGGGCATTGATCTCAATAAAACTGAATAGGACCTGGGGCCGAATTTAGCGTGCCAGCTGTCATTCTCGTACCCAGACCCACGCGCTGATGCGTGAAGAATCTCTGGAAATATGAGCGTTCTGATTACCCTGGGTACCAGAGGATGTGAGTTTGTGTTTGGGAGAGGGAGAGCCTCTGGTCTCGCGAGCTTCAAATCTCACTTTGGCGAGTTCAATATCTCAACTCGGTTTTTGATTGGCCTAAATTTCTGAAAGCGTTTGTACTATTGGTTAATCAAAGCAAGTCACGCGTGACCGTGAGTAATTAAAAATATTAAAAACGTAAACGATACACCTCTGAGTCTCGGATTGCCGTTTCAGCTCACTGAAATACCAAAGCGAAAGTCTAGTTTTGGTGAACAGAGGAAGTCCGATAATTATTCTTTCCACAGTGAGTTAAAATTGTGATAAAATCCATAGTTTCCTTATCGAAAACGAAGTAACGAACGAGTGTGCCAGACAGCGTGCTTTACTTCCTGTCGAGGACTTTGAACAATCGTAACATAGTACTCCTAAATTTTTTTAAAAACAAGAATATGGTCTGATGAGTATCTATATACAAGTCTTAAAAAGCCACAGATTTGGTTATTTTTCAACGCAAAAATCTCGTACTTGCACTCGATCTACAGTTGAATAATAACCTTTCAAAATTTTAGTCGCCATCGTTGCTGTTAGTTGGACTCATGTGAGTAGAGTTGTAGCTGATCTCTCCTGTGCTTCGAGGGTTTTTCGCCGGGTTCTCCGGTTTTCCTCCCTCCATAAAATCAACACCTAACATCTTAGCTGTGATCCGTGGTCTGAACTGTGTCGTTGGCGGCTGCTTGGAGCGCCTTTGATATGCCTCGACACGGCCTCGTTGATCTGCGTCCTTCGTAATTCAGCCGCTGGCTGCAAGTAAGGATGATTAGCCCCCAGTCCTTTATCCTTTATAACATCACTTAGACGTCACACTGTATAATGACTTGTTGGAAAAATCATGTCTATTTTTGCAATAATTCAAGCAAATCACTTGAAACTTTTCACGTATAGTGTCCTGCGATACACAGAAGCGCATGCACAGTTCAAAGTGATTTCGTTAAATAATCTCAAATTGATATTCAAGATTTTCCAACAAGTCATTATGCAGTGTGACGACTAAGTGATGTTATTTACATATAAAACAAATCCCAATATCTAAAGAACGAAGTGATATATGGAAGAGCTGCAAACGTCAATCTTTATAACTTCAAAAGTTCTTTGAAATAAGAGTCTCTCCCGAACTTATTTTCGCTGCATAAGCCCCAATCTCGATCCCAGAGCCCACGTTCCACACCCGGGAAACGAGAGACTCTGGGATAATCCGTTTCACATCGATATTTCATTGGCTGATGAACACAGTGAACTCTATATAACTCTTTTTCCGGATAATAAGAATCCTGTGATGGCGTGAACGGATTATCCCAGAGCCTCTCGTTTCCCGCCCGCTGGGTAAGGGGAACGTGGGCTCTGGGAACGAGATTGCATAAGCCCTATAAAGTATGTAATTGCATAGATTAAAAACTATTGACAGTTGTTTGGGTGTTTTTTGAGCGAACAAATATCAATTAATGTTGCTTTGTCCAGCTGTTAATTGTTTAAAAATTTTCTTAATAACATGTCAGCAATGCAAAGTTAAGTTGAGTCATTCGCGAATTGCTCTTAAAGGGAAAATAATTGTATAGAAAACTTCTCTGGTGTCGAAGTCGCCTGGCTTTACAAAATGAAGACATTTGTCATTGCCCTTCTTTTTGCATTCGTGGCATTTACATTGGCTGTGGAGAATAAGCGATTTTACTTGAATGTAAGTATACGAGTCCGCAGTAAGTTGGCGTACGCTGTTGCGGCTATCCTGCCACTTCTGAGTGTGTATATGTGCATGTATTAGACCCCGTTGACACGAGTCCGGAGCGAGTTGAAAACGGCGCTAAAAAGTCACAAAACGCCGTTGCGTTCACACGAGTCCGGAGCGAGTTGAGAAAGGCGCTAAAAAGTCACAAAACGCCGTTGCGTTCACACGAGTCTGGAGCGAGTTAAAAAAGGCGCTAAAAAGTCACAAAACGCCGTTGCGTTCACACGAGTCCGGAGAGTTGTAAACGGCGCTAAAAAGTCACAAAACGCCGTTGCGTTCACACGAGTTCGGAGCGAGTTGAAAAAGGCGCTAATAAGTCACAAAACGCCGTTGCGTTCACACGACACCGGATCGAAATTGTGTGAAAACAGCGCTCTAACCGGAGCGATTTGAAAACGATTTCTAAACGGAGCGAGATGAAAACAAAACCCTTGGCGGTGTCGTGTGAACATAAGATCCGGCACTTTTTCGCTCCGCATTAGTACCCAGTTCCTAAATTTTCAGCTCCTAACCAAACGGCTGGCGTATCTTTCAACGACGGAAAACTTTATTTGTCTTCTCCACTTTGGAAAGCTTCTGCTAAGAACTTGTGCTGCTGTTTGAACATTACAACAATGACTAGCCAGTGTAAATATGAGAAGATGAAGTCAATAAGAAGAGTTCCTAACAGAAAGACCAAAATTGTAAACCTAGAATGCACTATACACTTAGGTGGGGTAATATTCTTTGAATTGCTCCTCGTTTCCATTGACTTTTACGAGATATGTAATAGATACAGCATGAGCAGCTGAGCTGTATCTGATTTACAAGGCGAGCTGCAAGCGAGCCGTAGTAAATCAGATACAGCTCGGTTGCGAATGCTGTATCTTTCTTAAAATACAAATGCATCTAAGTAATCAAGTTCACCAACTATTTTGGGGATACGGTCTGTTTTAGCCGAGAAAATCGAAGCTAAAGTTTATGTAAATCAGGACGATGCTGTATCCGATTTACAACCACTGCTACGGTATTGATTTCTTTTGAATTTTCGTCATGAATTATTAATGAGTATTTGAAGGCTATTTAAACAGTGCACAGCATTGAAATACTGATTGTACACAGGAAGGTTCCGGAGTCGTGTAAACACGACTTAAATTAAGGCGGATTCGTACATGTGAACGTAACATGCACATTTTACTTTCCATACCGGACTTGTGTGAACGCAGTCTTATACAATGTATGTGTAATACGTATAACGTATTTTTGATCATTCTATTGTAGAAATGCAACTCTGATGATGATTGTTCAGGACAATGTTGTGCAGGCTTTCCCAAGAAATGTATGAATTACATTAAAAAAGGACAAAGATGTTATCCCTCGGTTAGTGTTAATTCTTTTCTGTCGGTGTGAAGTGGAGAGGGGGAGATATTGCTTAGTTAACGCTTAAAGTGCCCATGAAACGAAAATTAAGTTTGTCTTATTTGAAAGAACGCTTAAAATGATAGAGTAACATCTTTTGCAGTTTTTCATTTCCTTGCTTCGTTCTTGAGATATTTCAGTTTGTTTGATATGCAAATTAGTTATATATCTTTGCTATTATCCAACCAAATTAATTCGAAGAAAGCATGCATGTGCGTGTGTTTCGCCCAGAACACCAAACTTGTAGATTTTCAAGTGATTATATTTGACAATAGCAAAGGTATATAACGTTTTTCGATAACTCATTATGCACATGTGACGTCAAAATGTTTAATTTGCATATCAAACAAACTGAAATATCTCAAGAACGAAGCAAGGAAACGAAAAACTGCAAAAGATGTTACTCTATCATTTTAAGTGTTCTTTCAAATAAGACAAATTTAATTTTCGTTTCACATGCACTTTAAGGGAAAATCGAGGTGAAAGTTCCATTAATTTATGTAATTTCTTCCTTCAATATCCATGCAAATTAACCATCGACACGATAATGATTTCCTTTGTGCAGTTTTCCTCATGAATTACTAATGAGTTTGAAATGTTGACATAATTTGTTTTGATTGGTTTATTTACCGCGAGTACTTGCCGCGAGTAAAAAATAGTTCAAAATTTCCAACTATCTACCATGCGAGCAGAGCCTTCTTTTCCTTATTTCTTCGCTGAGAGAGAGGAAGAAAAGAAGGCTCTGCATGCGGTATTCGTGACTGGTTGCCATTGCGCATGCATGTCAGTTGCTTGGTTACAATCTCGAACCCAGTCCCAATCAGAGCAGAAAACAAAGCGAGAACCGGTTAAACGGATCTTAAACGGGTTACTTCGTCCTAAATCTTGGACGAAGCCAAACACGGATACAGCAGAGCCTACTTTTCTTCCTCTCTCTCAGCGAAGAAATAAGGAAAAGAAGGCTCTGCTCGCAGGGTACCAACTATCTGCCACGAGCGCTAAAACACTCGCAGTGAGCTTGCGAGTTGCTTCGTGCGAGGACTGGAAATCCGCCTTTAGAAAAAATGTAGAATAAATGTCTTATTTGTTTCTCCCACTACGATATATAGCGTCTATTTGGATGCCAATGTGCTTCAGGCTTGCGTTGTCAGAGACCGATGCCGCGAAACAAGAGTTGGTTCAGAGTTTGCGTACTAGATGATTGATCTGCGCGAGACTAAAGAAGGATAATACTCGAGAGATACTCTCGTTGAAAAGAATACAAATCTCAAAAGAAAATAATTATATGGCCATTTGACTTATATAACAAATAAAGTATGCTTAAAAAAATCTGGTTTTGCATCTTGCTTGCTTTTTGCCAGTACCGTAAATGTTTGATGTCAATGCCACTGGTGCCCTCTCAATTGGCCTCTATATATACCCTCAAAAATTAACTCTAACCAAGGCCAATCTCGTACCCAAAGCCTGCGATCCTTTTGGTCATTACCAAGGAACGGAGGCTCTGGGAAACTCCGATGAAAAAGACCCCAAAATTGGGTTTTTGTTCCCAGTCCTCTGGTTCCCAGTTCCCTATAATTTGTAACAGTCATCGACGATCGTTCGCTTGTTCGAAGACCAGGAAAAATATTTGTTTACCGATAAAAAAAGGCCCAACATGTTTTACAAAGCTCCCGACAAAACGTTGCGATAGAAATGGCCTTTATTAGCTTTTCTCAACATCATTAACCGGTCTATTTGACGAGACATCATCAACCGGACTATTTGACGAGACATCATCAACCGGACTATTTGACGAGACATCATCAACCGGACTATTTGACGAGACATCATCAACTGGACTATTTGACGAGACATCATTAACCGGACTATTTGACGAGACATCATCAACCGGACTATTTGACGAGACATCATTAACCGGACTATTTGACGAGACATCATCAACCGGACTATTTGACGAGACATCTTCAACCGGACTATTTGACGAGAGTGTTTTAAATGTCCGCGTTGCCGTCAGCACTCGGCAGTGATCGGCTCAGTCGCTCAGGTAAGAAATTGTACTTTTTGCCAGGAATTTTGGCTAAATTACATCGACCTTGTATTCTCTAATATAATTTTAAAGTTCTGAGACGAAACTGCGAAGAATTACGAGACGAGTCAGACGATGGATGTTTGTTTGGCGACGAAGCGACAATAACAATAATAGTTTTAACTTGTAAATTGTCGGGGTTTTTGCTGTTTTGAATTATTTTATGTGTTCAATTATATTCTGGGTCTGTCGTGTATAATTATGTGTTACAGAACGTCGAGAAATCGATTAAACAAGTTAGGAACGTGAACATTATTTGAAATTTTACTATTTTAAAACTAACCAATCAGATGACGAGTTTCATCGGAGTTTCCCAGAGCCTCCGATTCATGGTTATACGTCCATGTCCTATTTACACGAATTGCCATCCTTAGGTTAGGTTGTGTGTTGGGGTATGGCTTTCATGAAGTACTTGGGTTATGTAGGACATGGAATTATTACCCGATTCATGGTATTGAACAAAAGGATCGCAGGCTCCGGGTACGAGATTGAACCAAGGCCAGAAACAATCTCGTTCCCAGAGCCTTTGCCAGCACGCAAGCGAAAGCTCTGGGATAATCCATATCGGTAAGTGTTTTGATTGGCTAACTAAGGACTGACTTAAATCAACTCTATAAAATATTGTTTATTGTCATAAAACTATAAAAAATTTAAGGTGTCTAAATAACGAGAAATCACGTATTTTCTTCACAAAGGTTTCATAAGCTTCATTTCATTGCATAGCTCTAATGGTGGTCTTGATTATTGAATAGATTTAACTTGTAGCGCGTGCATATCTAGAGAAATTGTGTTTGTGGTGAGCGACAGATTTTATGCAAATTAGATTTTCTGCATTTATTGGGAATACGATTTCTTCACTTAGGTAAACTTTGAGGGTATAAAACTTTTCAATAATCAAGACCACCACTAGAGCTATGCAATGAACTAAAATTGCATCACGAGACCTGCGCAAAACGTTTTATGGGGGGAAAAGATAATTACTTGTGACTTAGACTGTCGAACCACCTTAAACATTAATTGTACTGTATATCAGTAAATTTCAGAACGTCCCTATTCAATTATTTTTGTTAATAAAATTTTTGTATGACAGGACATCCTTTATTTTCTTTGCATAAATTTTTCTGCTCCCCCCCCCCTCCCCCACCCTCCATTCCTCCGTATGAAAATTAGCATCTTACACGCCAAAATAATTATTCATCGGTCACTAACACGAAGTACTTGCCAGGTTGTAGGTTCGTCCCGTCTGGAGCTCACAGTTCCTCTGAGTTTAGTAATAGTTAAAATATGAGCGGCCGATCTTTATGGGCATTTACAATGGCGAGCCGAATCAAATTGTAAGTGTAAATGAATCATTTACTTTGTTTAAGAGTCGTAGAAAAGGTTAAATAAGATCATTTACAGTCAGAAAAAGCTGAATTTGAGCCACTAGTGCCTATTAACTTTGATAAAACATTGATGTTTTATTAATCAATGTTTTATCCGTAGTTAAAGATGCTGATTAAACATTCATTTCTTTTGAATTTTCGTCATGAATTATTAATGAATTTGATGACCACTAACAAAAGCTTGACAGCAAACTGTCCTAATCTTGTCCTAATCTCAGGTCACCTGCTAGACCGAACCCCGGCCTAACTCTAGGCCGGCTTTCCATGTAAACAGCCGAATCTATTAAAGTCTAATCCTGGCCACGAAAAAGAGCTTTTTAACCGACGTAAGAAGCATACTTTCACCTCTCAAACTCAATACGTTGTTTTAAATGAGATTGGTGTCAAATCTACGTTAAATAATGCTTCTCTTGCGGTCACAAGCTGGAATGGAGAATTGGCACAAATCTTGAAGCAACAGCGGAGTCAAGCCTATATAATTTCAAGGCCGTTCTCATGTAAACAAAATTCAGGCCGGTGCATGTCCCAGTTAATTCGGACCCCCCTAAATTCGGACCCCCGGTCCAAATCTCCTAGGGTCCAAATCTCCTAGGAGATTTGGACCCCCGGGTGTCCAAATCTACTAGTAAATATGGACCCCCGTTGGCGTATTTGGACCCCCCTCCAAAAGTTAAACAATAATATAAACGAAATTCATAACCGCGAACAGTCTGAAGTTTTTTTGTCGCTTTATATTAGTGATAAAGAACACAAACCGTAAAATAGAAACCACTACCAGAGTTAGTAAAAAAAAATTTCCATTTGGTAACTTTCTAGTTTTTTGTAGTACTTACTCAGCTTAATAACAGTGTTAAGATTTTTGAATTTAGATAATGTTACTGGCAATAGAATTTTATTTGATGCATGTACGTCAACGAACCAAATTTTCGAACTATGAAAATGTCGCCCGACAATGTTTTTTATTCGCTCTTGCAACACAATAAGCTCGACTATATATGTGTGATTTATAAGTGGCTTTGGATATGAAAATTAATGAATGTAACATATTCATCGTTTTCTGGGTCCAAATTAATAAGGGGGGTCCAAATCCGCCAACGGGGGTTCACGGTACCGGACGAATTCGCAACCGGTCTCGAATTTAGGCGATTACATGGACCAGGCTAGCTCGGTTAACCGGGCTGTTTTAACATTTCGATCACATGGCAAGCGGGCTAGCTAGCCCGGGCTGGCCCGGTTAACCGGGATGAGTTTACGAAACGATTACATGGACCGAGCTAGCCCGGTAAGCCGGGATGATTTCAGGCCGAAATTCGCAATTATCAAGTAAATAAGGGCAAAGCTACGTTAGTTTTACTTCAGTTTTAAACCCTAATCAAACGAGAACGCAAGTCATCGCAAGTTGGCAGTCACGCTATCTCAGCCTGCCGCTCTGAATAATTTCCCGAAAATATTATGTACCGTGACAAAGTTAAAACTTGTTTAAAACATGAAACCTTTATTTTGGTAATTTGGGTGTTCGAACGACCGCCACAGAAATTCGTGACTGCCAACTTGCGATGATTTGCGTTCTCGTTTGATTAGGGCTTAACACTAATTAGTCTATTATTTATTTTGTAAGCCCATCGTTAATAAAAAGATTGTTAAAATCTTAGCTAACCCAGGAAAGCGTCTTCACGAAGACTAATTAATTTATTAAATCTTCGCTTTGATCACGAAACACACGAACAACGTTTTGATGTTCTATTTCAGTTCCTTTCAGCACTATTTATTCACACAGTCAAGCAAACGAACGCGTATCGAAGCGAGTTCAACAGTTTTTCAGCCTGGTTTGCTGGGATTATAATAGTATTGTTCCGCCTTCCGCCTTTCATGTTTACGCGGAAGACAAATTCGGAACCGTTCTCGAATTTATAGTACGGTCTCGCCTGTTTACACGGCGAAATAGGACGAATTCAAGAGCGGTCAGTCCCGAATTCGTCCGGTACCGTGTAAACAGACAGACTGAATAAACGAAGAGTATAAGCGATACCTTGTTTGTTGAACCAGCGAACGACACCAAGTTGACTTTGTCCAAGGTTAATCTTTAACTCCATTGTCTTCGCTTTCCAGTATATTCCCGTATTGTTGACAAAGGTTCGAAGACGTGTAACAATCTTAAACCAAAACTAGCGAAGTAGAGCGAACAAAGCTCTTCTCTTTTATCCAAATAACGCTGTCACTTTCTTCCCTACACGAGGGAAATGCGAAGCTTATAATCAAAAGCGTGCTCTGCCTCAAATATGCAAATTAATATATTCTCTCCGTTCAACTCACTCCTTTGGGAATTGATTCACGGTTGTCAACAGGCGTGAACAATGTTGTGCTGCTCGCCGTGAACAAGTTGTCAACAAGTTGTTCACTTATGGTTCGAACAACTTGTTCACGGATAAATCAACAGTCATGAACAAGTTGTTCCAACAGCACATTTTTATAGCCAACAACGTTGTTCGCACATGATACAACATGTTGTAACAGCATGACGAAATAACAACGATGAACAACAACGTTACAACAATGGTGAACATGGTTGATGTATCAACACGTTCTTCGGTTGTTCCAACATGCGTGAACAACGGTTGTTGTTTCATCAAGCTGTAACAACTTGTTGAAACAATGATGAACAATGTTGTTCATTTATCAATGTTGTTCACATATGTCAACAAGTTGTTACAGCATTGTTCAGGCAACAATGCTGTAACAACTTGCGAGATTTTTACGCGTGTACGCTACGATTTTAGCCGATTTTTAACGGTTCGTCAACCGATAAAAATCGGTGTTTACCGTACAAGTGTGCCATTTACATGTAAAAGCTCACATGTTTAGCACGCCCGGCTTAAAGGACATTGGCAATAAAAATTAAGTTTGTCTAATTTGAAAGAACTCATAAAATTGTAATAGAACATCCTTTACAACTTTTTCGTATCTCTCTTCGTTTTCAAGATATTTCAATTTGTTTGATATGTAAATGATATGGTCTATGACGTCAGGTGTGGGGTAAAATATTTTCACATGTAGCAAAACCAGTTATATCTCTAAGTTTGTTCAACGAAATCATTTGAAACTGTGCACATAAAAACTCCTTGCGACGCTGAACATTTCATGTTAGATATGTAAGTGATTTTGCTCTGTATGAAAATATTTTACCCCAATCCTGACGTCAGAGACCATCTCATTTACATATCAAACAAATTGAAATATCTTGAAAACGCAGAAAGATACGAAAAAGTTGGAAAGGGTCTTCTATTACAATTTTATGAGTTCTTTCAAATTAGACAAACTTAATTTTTAATGCCAATCCTGGTAATATTTGAGATGATTAGCATCAATAATACCATGATCGCCTCGGATTGTTTTGTTCTCCGAGGGAATGTAAACCTCGTATTTCCCTCATCGCTCATGCAAGAGGGAACTTTTTCCTTTGTCTTCTAATTTCCCCGTGCATGTTGATGAGGGAAAATTAGAAGACAAAGAAATCCTTTGTCTTCTTCTAATTTTCCCGTGCATGTTGATGAGGGAAAATTAGAAGACAAAGAAATCTTTTGTCTTCTTCTAAATTTCCCGCTTGCATATATTTTCCCTCATCAACATGCATGGGAAAATTAGATGCAACTTCTCTGATCAACCGTGTAAATTTCCTGTCGGTAAGATTCTCAAAGTTTTCCTCGGTGATCATAATATTACAAACTAATAACATGACTTTCCGGGAAATTAGCGATTAAATTTCCCCTTTGCCTCGGGAAGATTTGTAAAAGTCCTCGGGCCGACTTTCACAAATCTACCCTCGGCGGCGGGGAAATTTAATCGCTAATTTCCCTCAAGTCATGTTATTACTTATAATAAAAGTAACATAAACAACGAATATAGATATACACGGGGAAAAGTGTTTATATCGGGAAATGTTTATACAGTTTTGCCGAGATCCCTGCTGCCAGTCCAGAGTTCTCGCCAGGGCGAGTTATACTCGTCTGTCTCATATAAACACCGCGGTGGGGAAAACAGTGTTTGTTCTACCGACCAGGAACTCGACAGGAGACGAGGAACTCCCCTGGCCGGGTAACTCGCCTCCATATGAACAGGCGCTTAGGGGCCTTCACGCGAGCCCGGGTTAACCCGTCTACGAATATAAACTCCTGTTAGCGTTTACATGATAGCCGGGATAACCGGTCCTTTTCAAGACACAGGGTTGGAGACGTGCGAAGGTGAGAAAATTTGGTCAATTTCAACAAACAAACAAACAAACAAACAAGTTACGATATCACGTCAGTCGATGTTCTTGACACTCTGTCGTGGGAAACACTTGATGTAAAACACTCTTACAGTAAATCAGTTCTCATGTACAAAATATTGAATGACCACACTGCTCCAAATCTAAAAGAATCCTTCCTTAAAAGAAGTGTTTTTCAGAACACTTATAATCTTAGAAACAATGATACAGACCCAGCACTACTAAAGCCCACGAGAGAATTCTTGAAAAGAAGCTTTAAATATAGCGGTGCCATGCTGTGGAATAACTTAT
>JAWNZC010000368.1:3610000-3680000 GCA_035771165.1 Paragorgia papillata | reverse complement strand
TGTTACTGCTACTGCTACTGTCACTGTCACTGTTACTGTTACTGTTACTGTTACTGTCACTGTTACTGTCACTGTTACTGTTACTGCTACTGCTACTGCTACTGTTTTACTGTCACTGTTACTGTTACTGTCACTGTTACTGTTACTGTTACTGTTACTGCTACTGCTACTGCTACTGTTTTACTGTCACTGTCACTGTTACTGTTACTGTTACTGTTACTGTTACTGCTACTGTTACTGTTACTGTTACTGTTACTGTTTTACTGTCACTGTTACTGTTACTGTTACTGCTACTGCTACTGCTACTGTTACTGTTACTGTTACTGTTACTGTTACTGTTACTGTTACTGTTACTGTTACTATTACTATTACTATTATTATAATTATTATTATTATTATTACTATTATTATTATAATATTATTATTAATATTATATCTCGATTTAGTTAACGAAAAACAAAGAAACTACGAAAAGGTTAAGTTCATAAATCTATCTCTGAGTGCACTTGGAATTTTCGGACAGTCATCAATGGATTTCATTGAAATGCTAAAAGACTTTAAATTCGACACTCCATGTAGAAAGTATATCGTAAAGAAAATCATCAACATATCAATAAGAATCTCGTATTATGTATTTTGTCGACGTAACAAAGAATGGAATAACCCGAAACTAATGACATTCTAAGATTTTTATTCTCATGTAGCATCAGTTCAAATAGTCAGTGGTAAACTACCTGTAAAAGCGAGGTTTATCATTGTAATTTCTACGTTTAATGACCAATAAATAAAGTTTACATTATTATTAATATTATTATGCAATAAATGCATAAACAATAAATTATGTTCCTTTTAACAGACCAAGATTTCTAAATAGTTGACGATCTAACAATTACAGCTGTAAATACGACTAAAAATGCAGACAACGAAAATTCTAGCAAACGTTTTGACCAATTATAACTAAGGGATCGAAAAGAATGCATTATAATAAAATGCAATTATCTTTTGCCTCACAGCTGGCAACCAGAATCAGGGCTGCGTGAAATCATAACAAAAATTCACTGCAAATGCAACGGCTCGCAATATGTTATTCTTAAAATCCCTCGTCATCTTGGATAATGCGAGTGAGAATTCAGCCTGTTGTATGGTGTAAAGAAACATCTTTTTAGCTACACCCTGAATTCTGGTCGAATGATCAATTGAACTACTTCAATATCTATATACAGTCAAGTACTATACGTATCTCTATACCACCTGAAGTACTTCCTTGTTCATAAACCCACATCTTTATAAGCTGCAGAAGCACTTTCTAAGTGGGTCAACAGAAGTCAAGGAGTCTAATAGCTTCTTCAAACTGTCCAAGATGTTTAAAGGGAATTATTTGATCATAGTTCTACTATTCTGGCAAGGTAAGTTGCTTCTATAGAATATAAACATAAGAGTCAAAGAAATAACTAAGAGAGATTTATAATTGAAATCGTTTGTGGTTACGCTGTGTAAATTAATGTATTTGCTAAGCTCTCGTCTAGAAGAAGGCTTAGGAAATAGGTAAAAGATACACAATGAGCGGCTGAACTGTATGGGATTGTCACGGCAAGCTGTTATAAATCCCATACAATTGAACTATACTTCAATATCTATTATATACAGTCAAGTACTATACGTATCTCCAACTAAAGTACTTCCTTGTTCATATATACCCACATCTTTATAAGCTACAGAAGCGCGTTCTAAGTGGGTTAATGGAAGTCAAGGAGTCTAATAGCTTCTTCGAACTGTCCAAGATGTTTAAAGGGAATTGTTTGATCATAGTTCTATTATTCTGGAAAGGTAAATTACTTTTACAGTGTTCAACTTCCTTAATAGTATCAATCAAAATACCAGGAAGAAAATATTAATAGAATATAAACAACATAAGAGTCGAAGAAATAACTAAGAGAGATTTATAATTGAAATCTTTTGCGTTACATGCATGTAAATTAACGTATTTGCTCAGCTCTCGTCTAGAAGAAGGCTTAGGAAATTGGTAAAAGATACACAATGAGCGGCTGAACTGCATGGGGTTGTCACGGCAAACTGTTATAAACCCCATACAATCCGGCGGCGAATATTGTACCTGGCTTAAAATACTGATGCATTTAAATAACAATGTTTAGAGATCATTTTCGAGATTCAAGTCATTTTATCTGAGTAAATCGAAAGAAAAGTTTATGCAAATTCTTTTTATTGTGAATTATTAATGAGTATTTTTAGTGGTAGTTAAATTATAAGCGGCCGTTCTGTATTAGGTGTGTCTTGACTTTACTCCGATACAGAACGTAGACAAATTTTGTAAATAATTCTTAAAAAGTTCAATAATTCAAAATAGAATTTAACTGAAATTAGGGTTTAACCAATATCTGTAAATGTGATACAGAAGTAATGTTTTATTGATCAGATCAGTACCACGCTACACAGACACTGATTAAAACTTAGCCTTGTAGAGTACCAGGAGTTTCCCAATTGACGAGTAAAATCTTCTGGTGTTAGCCAGAGTAAAATACGAAAGTACGTCCTTAAAAGGTTACTTTCTTTTTTCAATTTTACTCATTTTACTTATATTTACTTATTATATTTTACTCATTTATTACATATTACTTATTGCGTTTACATTATATTTACTTACTACATACAGTGCTATAAAAGTTACATAATTTTTGTAACTAGTTACAGTTACATCGTTAGAAAAGTAACTAGTTACCGATAAAAGTTACAATGAAAAGAAAGTAACTAGTTACAGTCACAAAGTTACTTCAAAAACTAGTTACAAAGTTACATTAATCCTTTGTCCGTGTTACTAGAATCAACAAAGAAATTACTAGTTTTTAGATGCCAGTACAATAATTATGTTTTTACAGCTAAATATAGTTGTCACTAAGCAGAAATAGTCAAATGTGTACATAATGTACCTTTATTATTATATCAAAACAATTTTTATCAAGAAAGAATGACATCCTCAACTGAATATCAGTAACATATAGTCACATTTTTAAACCAAATATTGTAACTAGTTACAGTTCTTTAATAAAGTAACTAGTTATTTCTTCAAAAAGTAACTAGTTATAGTTAGTTACTTCTTCAGAAAAAGTAACTAGTTTCAGTTACAGTTACTTAAAAATGTAACTAGTTACTGTAACTAGTTACTTGTAACGTAGTTACTCACAGCACTGATTACATATTACATTTTACTTACATTGTACTCGATACTAGTTATCAACACATTTATCTATATATATATATATATATATATATATATATATATATATATATAACGTATTTATAGCCTTGTGTTGCTCTTTTAATCAATTATTTATGATTTAGAAATTAATTTATACGATGCAACCACAAAGAATATTTAATTACATATTTTTTTACTTCAAATAATTAATTAAATTTGAAATTTACACACACACGCAAAACAATAACAAGTGAACTGTTCATATATAGCAAGAAAACAAAATCAAGACAAAGAAAAAATGAACCCACATGTACCACAACGTTCCTTCGCTCCTTATTCAAAATACTATTTTAAAAGCATTTAGTTCAAATTTCACGTGGTTCTCTTTGTTATTCATAAGTCTATATCTCCCATACAAACTGAATTCAATTGAACTGAATTTAATTGCTCATTATAAATGCACGGTCTTTATCTGTATAAAGTCCAGGAAAGTATACAGATAAAGACAAAACCTTCTGAAATTTGAACTAAATTAGTTAATTACCTCGAACCTCGGTATTAAGCCTATACTTATGGCTTAATATGCCTCGGTTCTCGGTAATTAACTCCTACATAATAACATGTCATAACATGTCATTTCTCTGTAGTTCTTTACTTAATCTATCTTAACTTTGTCTTACGAAATATCTATCACATTAAAATATCTAATATCTAACTTAAATTTTTCAAAAGTTATTTTGTTATCAAAAGTTTTTTTATTCAAGATACGTTTGTGGAAACACCACGTTTAATATCTATTTGCTAAGCTTTTGGCCTGTTGACTCAGGCCTTCATCAGAGCAATATCTTTCATCATATTGCTCTGATGAAGACCTAAGTGAACAGGTCGAATTCGAAAGCTAAGCAAATAAATATTAAATGTGGTGTTTCACGAGACTTATTATCGCCATGCCAACTTTTCAAAGAATTAATGAAAGTTTTTTTTGTTATCAAAAGCTTACAATAGGTCTTTCTGTAGTTCTTAACTTAAAGAGAAAATGAAATGAAAATTAAGTTTGTTTCATCTTAATGATCTGCTGAAAGTGATAAAAAATGACTTTTACAGTTTTTCCATATTTCACTTCGTTCACAAGTTATTTATAATTGTTTGATATGTAAATGAGATAAACTATGACGTAAAGTTATGTAGAGATTATTGTGAGCTATTGGAAAATCATGTACATCTTTAGAATTATTAAACAATATTTAAGACTTTGCAACTACACGGACTTTAACAACACACGACTAAACATCACAAGACCAAATTTTGTTCGATAGTGTTGAAGATATACATGATTTTCTATATAACTCACATTTATCTGTACATAACTTTACGTTATAGTTCATCTCATTTACATATCAAACTAATCTAAATAACTTGAGAACGAAATAAAATATGGAAAAACTGTTAAAGTCATTCTTTATTATTTTTTGGAGATCTTGAAGATAGAGCAAACTTAATTTTCATTTCATTTCCACTAACTTTATGTAGTAATTCTATTTGTATTCAAATTTTTAAGGTTTTCAAGATGTTTTCTCAAGACGTTTGTTTGTCAGGCATGGTGGACGAGACGACATTTCCTGTGGAAACTCGACTTCTCCGTGCAGTAGTGTCAGATTTGCAGTAAATATTTCAAATTCTGGTGACGAAATTCTCATTGATTATGCGCAAGGAAGACCATATAAGGAATGTGAATCTTTTAAACAGTGGAAATACCCTATTTTGCTAAACAAATCTCTTTCGTTTTCTGGCATAAATGGAAAAGCAGTTATACAATGCAAAAATAGATGTGACTTTTTCAAGATACAAGGCCCTGATTTTAACGTAAAAATTGTGTTTACTAATCTTGTGATCTCAACATCCGATACTCTGATAGGATGCTCGAAATCAAACTTTGAATTAGTATTGAAGCATTGTATTTTAAAGAATTTTAACAATGGTGTTTATACAAAAGGTTCAACACACTGCTCAGTTGAAGCAATCAACTCAAGTTTTGAAGAAGCGTCAATTTTTGGAATTTGGTTAAGTTGTCTCAATCTTACATCTAATTTCACATCCACTTCTTTCAACGCAGCACCTGTAGCTCTTCAAACTATCTTTGACGAGCAAAAACGTTGGCAACTAACTAAAATTCTTATTTCGAACTGTGTTTTTGATGGAAGACAAAAACAAATGTGTGCTGAACTGCTTTCGATAAAACCTTTTGCAGTAATAGTGAATATTACTGTCCAATCGTCAACATTTAGCAATCACTTTGGAATGTGCTCCGGGGGTGGTAAGTTTTACACAATAAACATTCAAGACAAGAGTTATGGTTTACGAGAAGCAACATTGATGACTTTGGATAAACTACTTGTTGAGTATAACTATTGCTATTATTCAGCCATCAAATTGTCTCCTGCGCTCAGTGTCCATAAAATGTTCAAAGTAGAATTATCAAACAGCATTTTCAGGAACAACTCTGGAGCTTTGTACATTACGATGGACGGTGTTAAAGGACCAAGATACTCTCGTGGACCTAGTATAGTGCTTTCCAATAATATATTTTGGGAAAACTATAAAAGCCATGGTATAACACGCTCTGCCCCCGCTATTGCTTTTGAAAAGTGTAAAAGCCGCCTGATTTCCTGCCGTTTCCTTGACAACATGCCACCCAATAATCCCAATACGGCAGTAGTTACTATTTCAAATCATGCCGTTGTAACATTTGAAAACTGTTTGTTTGAAAACACCCAAACGACCACAAAATCTGTTCAAATCTATGCACAAGGCAGTGGGAATATTTGGTTTAGAGGAAGCAATACATTCAATATTACCAGCTTAAAAGCAGACCAACCTATTCTTATTTACACGCCAAGTATCAGAAACTATAAAATAGGTTTAAAAAAATCTTTTTCAATTCTATGTCCACCTGGATATGTTCTTACTACTGACAGACTATGTGAAAACACAAAAGATAGCCTATTGTGCTCTTACTTTTATTCTTCATGTCAGCAATGTCCTCGGAAGAAGTACTCACTCGAAAGAGGAGAACTTAATTTTAATATTACTAATAAAATCGAGTGCCAATATTGTCCTCGAGGTGGAGAATGTGAAGGAGGACAGCTTGTGGCTAAGCCAAACTTTTGGGGATATAAAGAGAAAGAAAAAGTATCTTTTCTGTCATGTCCTCCCGAGTACTGCTGTGAGAAGGAAGATTGCGTTTCCTACCACGGTTGTCATGGAAACAGAACTGGTACTATTTGTGGCCAGTGTCCAGAAGGCACATCAGAACTTTTGTTTAACACAAAATGCAAACCAAACGAAGAATGCTCAAGCTTTATATTCTTGCCAGGAGTTTCATTTCTTTTGATTCTCTATCTTTTATTCTTTCTGTTTCATCAAGAAATCACAGGTTTTGTCAGAAAAAGTTTAGCTCTTAAGATTCCCATAATTTTAAGGAGACAAAAAAGCGATGCTCGGATGTCCAGTGAAGATGTGAGTTTTCAGAACAACAAGAATCAGGTTTCCAAAAGCAGCGGCCTTCTTAAAATAATCTTCTATTACTACCAAATAGTTAACTTATTCCAAAACTCTGTTGGATCAAACAGAAGCCAATATGTGCTTGGAAAGGTCGAACAAATATTTTCCAGAATACTGAATCTAATTATTATCAATGTCCCATCTTTTGATTGTCCTTTTCAAAATCTTCGACCTGTTGAAAAAGCAGCCATTTTGCATTCAGTAGGATATTGTCTGTTGGCTCTCATTGCTTTACTTTACTTGTTCACTAAGATTCTTAAGATTATAAAAATAATAAAGAGAGTTGAGAATCGTAGTCAGGGAACACAACTGGAATACTTTAATACTCTTAACCAGACCCAGAGAATTACCACTTCGCCATTCTCTGTTCGCATTGTCTCTACTTTCACGTACATTTCTTTATTAATGTACTCTTCTTCAGCTCAACTGTGTTTATCTCTGCTTCATTGTGTTCCAGTTGGAGATAGTCAAGTTCTGTTCATTGATGGTACTATAAAATGTTACCAGCCTTTCCAATACTTTCTTCTTGCTTACGTGTTTTTTTCAATCCTTCCATTTTGTCTTGTTCCAGTCCTGGGTTCGTACCTTCTAAAGTTAAATCGAATCTCTGTGTTTCAGTTTTGTATGGCTTGCATTCTTCCTTTGCCATTTTGCTGTTATTGGATGTATTTGTTGTTGAAGAACGATTCTAGGTGTCAACAACGTAGTTACTCCTCAATAGAACAAGAATCTCAAGAGCAAAGTAGTGAAGTATCTTCTTCTAGAACAGCCATTCTTGGCGTTCTTTTAGGTCCATTCAGAGCTCATAAACCTCTTCTTTGTTTCCCAGCCTCAGTTATTCCGTGGGAAGGCTTTCTTATCTTTCGTAGACTTGTCCTTATTATTGTGTTGACTTTCATCTATGATAATCGTTTGCGAATGATCGTAGCTTTGATAATATGCGTCGCCATATTGATTTCGCATATGTACGTTCATCCATTCATCAGTGGTCGTGAGAATTTCTTAGAGACTCTTTCATTAGGGACATTGATTGTATTCTGTGGATTTACTCTCGTCAAAGCTCTTTACCTAGGCGAAGATTTCTCTTCTTCGTCCAACAGCTTGTCTTTGCTAAAAGGTTTCAAAATAGTGGAAGAAATTCTTATCATCCTTCCTCTTGCTGTTATGATTTTTATTGTTGTACTTTCTCTGTTCATCAGATTGATATTTGGTTTTCGATTTTGCATTCGAGTTTGTTGTCGACGATTAAGACGTCTTTGTAGTGAACGCTGAGCATGTATAATGTTTTAATACTTATTAGTCAAGTATTGCAGGATTTGGCAGTTCATTAACTCAAAAAATATAAAATTATATGCACATATAATTAATCTTATAAGAAGTGCATATGAAGCGGATTTTAAGTCTGTCATTTTAAAGAACACTTGTAAAATTCATTAATTATTCATTAGGCCACAAACCAATCAGATCTCAGTATTTAGATCATGTGCATACCATTGTAAATGGCAATAAAGACCACCTAGCACGCTTAATTAGTATGCATTAACTTTGATAAAGGTGTCCTACTCAACTCGATTAGTATGCATTAACTTTCATAAAGATCTCTTACTCAGCCTATTTTATTATTAACTTACTGTTGATAAAATTGATAACAGCTACGACCGAGAATATATTTGAAATAGTATGTAATAATGACTCAGCTGAACTAGATCCCAAGAGTTTCTTCTCCCAGAGTTCATTCTCGTCTGCTTCTGTGATCTCCTCTCTGAGATCCTTCGTGCAAATTTGGGCAATGCCATGCTTAGTCGCGTCCTTCATTTCGCCATCTAAACTCTTCCGAAAGAGCCAGAACCTAGCAACAAATGTAAGAACATATTCACCCAATGATATATACCTATTTCCTAGCAAGTTAGATTCCTCAGGGAAGTATCCCTTACTCACCTTCGGTCACCTTTTGCAAGAATGTTAAATGAATCTTCCCCTTTCACGTCTAACAAATATCGGTTTATCCCACACATCAACAAATACAAAGTCTTCGGCGGATACCGTTCGCCTGTCTGTTTTGCAGCTTCACTAACAAATTTAGACAGCCAAAAGTTCAAGCTGTAAGGTGACATTTCTTCGAGCCTGATGTTTAAGTCTTGCACCTGACTTAAATTCACGCCCTCATAACCGACTGACTCCACCTGTGGCTTCTTGTTACTTCTGTTTTGCTGCCAATCCTCGAAAATCTTCCTTGCCCACTTTGTGTTATACTGAGTAGCTTTTGGCGTAACTTGTGCGAGTAAAGAACGTTCTTCCACTTCATTCTTTGGTTTTCGAAACCGTCCCGACGACATACTTGACCATAGCCTGGTCAACTTCCAAATGCAAATAATTCGTTAAAACTATTTCATCACTGATGAATATATTTAATTTCGATCAATTTCTATGGGAAAAATATGTTTGCACTACAAGTTACTTTATTTACTTGCTTATAAGCTTCTCCCTTGAGAGCCTCTTATTCATTTGACTACAACGTATAATTTAAATATTCATTTCACAAGCGAGTTAAAATATTCGCGTCCGATCTTTATGGGCATCTACAATGGCTCGCCTGCGGCTCGCCATTGTAAATGCCCATAAAGATCGGCCGCTCATATTTTAACTATCACTTAAAATGACATAGTAACATCTTTTACAGTTTTTTTGTCTCCTTGCTTCGTTTTTGAGATATACCGGGTGGCGCAAAAAAAAGTACCCCTGTTTGATTCAGTATAACTTAAAAACTAGAAAAGCTATTACACTATAACAACTTTCTTTGCATTCAATACTGGCTAACTTAAATTTTGATATACAACGTTTGCATTTTCATGCAATATTGACCGAGATATTAATGTTTAAAATTGAGTAAACATTTTTGGAAGTGTTAAAAATTAGCTAAAAACGGCCTATCAAATATTAATAGAGCAATAACTTGTGTTAAAGACATAATATTGGTACGTACAGTTTGTTAAAACTTGATAACTAATTTATTGTGGTTAAAGGAACGAAAGTACCATATAAGTCTTCCACAGATAAAGATTTATTCATCAGGAAATGCATGTCCCCCAGCACAAATACATCGTCTTGCTCGCGAAAGCATACCATTGAAGGAATTTTGGATCATTTGCTGTTCCAAGTTGCGGCATGCTGTAACAATAGCGTCACGAATCAAAATATCCTTATTAGTTCATTTTCATTCCCAAGGGTCGCAAAACAATAATAAAATAGTATAGCCATCCAGGAAACATCCTCAACTTGAAGTTTACTTCATTGAAATTCCCAATACTTATGACAAAATAGTAATGGTTTTCGAATTAGTTTAATAATACGCCTTTTTTCGTCGTTTTTAAACAAATTTTTAAAAGTTCATGCAACTTCAAACGTTTGTATCTCGGTCAATATTGCATGAAAATGCAAAAGTTGTATATCAAAATTTAAGTTAGCCATTATTGAATGCAAAGAAAGTTGTTTTAGTGTAATAGCTTTTCTGGTTTTTACGTTATACTGAATCACAGAGGGGTACTTTTTTTTGCGCCACCCGGTATAAGTTTTGTTTAACATGCAAATTAAACAATTGGACGTCACATGTGCATACTGAGTTATCGGAATATATATTTATATCTTTGCTATTCTGAAACATAATCATCTTAAAATCTAAACGTTTGTTGTTGTGTGAGAAACACACCCATACGCTTCCTTCGATTTAACTTGGTTTAATAATAGCAACGATATATAGCTTTCCTCGATACCTCATTATGCACATGTGGCGTCAAGATGTTTAATTTGCATATCAAACAACCAACATATCTCAACAACAAAGCAAGGAAACAAAAACTGCAAAAGATGTTACTTTGTCATATTAAGTGTTCTTTCAAATAAAACCCAATTTTCTTTTTCTCTATTTAAAAAAAATGACAGACATACTTTTCGTTTCATAGGCACTTTAAACGAACTGACCCACTGATACTTTGGGCTGATTGCAGAAACTTCGTTTAACCGTTGTTTACGATAATAAGTGTTTGAACGAGTTTTAAAATACCTAGATAATAAGCGGTGAAAATGCTGACTATGTTAATCAACAATTAACTATTGTCTTTAGTTTTGTAATGTTGTGGTCGACGACGGTTAGATCTGCAATTGGCCCATACAATTCATTTATCACTAAGTATAGGAGTATTTAGATTGTTTTAACATAGAAAACGAACGATTGAAAAGGGAAAATATAGCATACTGTTTAATGAACATGTTATCTGTAGCTTTTTTTTACACAATCATTTGTTGTGCACTGCACTGTAACTTTTTTTACCTTTTTGACTTTGTTTTTATATATTGTTACCGTTTCTCTATTTGTTGATACTACTTTATATAATATTTTCCTATTCTATAAACGATCCCATGGACTATCTATTCTATAGACGGGTTGCCGAATATTTTATAAGCTTAATATTCAAATACTTATTGCTTGTTATGTTTAACTTCACTCTACTGTTTTGTATAACTAAACTTTAATAAAACAACGAAGTGTGTTGTTGTAATTGCCTCAGTTTTGAGGTCACAATTGTCCTGTAGACGTGGAATTCGTATATACAGTATGCGAAACTCGTCTCAGAACCTACAGTTGTCATTGGAAATCGCACTGAGGCCTATATTGGACAGAGTTATAATATAGTCTGGTGTTAGACAGAGTAAAATAGTCTGGTGTTAGACAGAGTAATATAGCCTGGTGTTAGACAGAGTAAAATAGTCTGGTATTAGGCAGAGTAATATAGTCTGGTGTTAGACAAAGTAAAATAGTCTGGTGTTAGGAAGAGTAAAATAGTCTGGTGTTAGACAAAGTAAAATAGTCTGGTGTTAGACAGAGTAAAATAGTCTGGTGTTAGATAGAGTAAAATAGTCTGGTATTAGGCAGAGTAATATAGTCTGGTGTTAGACAGAGTAAAATAGTCTGGTGTTAGACACAGTAAAATAGTCTGGTGTTAGACAGAGTAAAATAGTCTGGTGTTAGGAAGAGTAAAATAGTCTGGTGTTAGACAAAGTAAAATAGTCTGGTGTTAGACAGAGTAAAATAGTCTGGTGTTAGACAGAGTAAAATAGTCTGGTGTTAGACAGAGTAAAATAGTCTGGTGTTAGACAGAGTAAAATAGTCTGGTGTTAGACGGAGTAATATAGCCTGGTGTTAGACAGAGTAAAATAGTCTGGTGTTAGCCAGAGTAAAATAGTCTGGTGTTAGACACAGTAAAATAGTCTGGTGTTAGACAGAGTAAAATAGTCCGGTGTTAGACAGAGTAAAATAGTCTGGTGTTAGAACAGAGTAAAATAGTCTGGTGTCAGAGTAAATAGTCTATTAATGATTATTAGTTGCATATCCGAATGAGAGCATAATTGTTAGTTCCGGTCACCGCTCCAAGAACTACTACTAAACTATTGTCGATTGTGACTTTGACAATTACGAATAAAATGTTTTGACCTGCAATCAGAACTAAAGGCTTCTGATAATAATAAGCAATTATCTTTTGCCTCACAGCTGGCAACCAGGATCAGGGCTGCGTGAAATGAAAATCAAAAATTCACTGCAATAGCACTCAATATGTTATTCTTTGAGATTCCTCGTCGTCTTGGATAATGTGAGTGAGAATTCAGCCTGTTGTATGGTGTAAAGAAACATATTTTCAGACTTGAATTCTGGTCGAATAATCAATTGAAGTACTTCAATATCTATATACAGTCAAGTACTATACGTACAGTACCGCTCAGAAATAACCCAACACTGCGGTTGCGGTTAACTGGCGGTTAGTTGGCGGTGCGGTTGCGGTGAAGTT
Organism: Paragorgia papillata; assembly: GCA_035771165.1. Lineage (NCBI taxonomy): Eukaryota > Metazoa > Cnidaria > Anthozoa > Scleralcyonacea > Coralliidae > Paragorgia > Paragorgia papillata. The sequence continues at coordinate 3,667,385 of JAWNZC010000368.1, read as the reverse complement.
GGTGTCGCTACGTGAACCGCAAAAGGGAAACCGCGGTTAACCGAACACCACGAGTACCGACTTATTCCGACTGCACATGTACCAATAGGCAACGAACACGTACAAGTCAAAAACAAAAAAAAAATGTTACAAGTCATGCCGTAGCAAATTCAAAACAAATCCAATGTCAAAGAAGGCTAAAACTCGTTTTGCGGTTGAAAACATTCGCACTCCAATCACAAGATACAGTAGCGGGGTAGAGTTTGTCAAAAAAACGTTTAACAAAATTCATAACAAATATCTATTTATACTGCCTGCTGATAAATAGTTGTTAATTTTTGAATTCTGAAATGTTGCCAAACACAAGATAAAAGCTTCAATTGAGAGATTGGTTTCAAAACTCAAAAAGGCCGCATTATCGGTTTTGACTTTGTTGTTGCGCGAGATATAACTATAACACTGCAGTTCTATTTTTCAGATTTTAATCCGTGTCCCCTTTAGGGCTTTTCAAAACTGATTTACAGTACAATCAGTGCTTGGGCCACTGAGTTACAATGCAGTGCTTGGGCCTTGGCCTCATCCGAGCTCTAGGATAATCTATATATTAACGAACAAAGCAACTAAGTAAAACGGCTTACGAAGACACACAAGGCTGTAGCGCTTTTTACGTAAACAACAAGGAAAGTTTTGAGTGCATGTCATGAAGGTGACGAAAGCTGAACTAAACTTGAATATTTACTCATTCCTGTCCGAGGATTTCCCCAGAGGTGAATAAAATCGTCTGGCGTTAGCCAGAATAAAATACTAAAGACCGATTCGGACGGGAAAGAGTTAAAGTCCGTCGTTGTTAGTTGTTGACTTATTCGACAATTTGTATAACATTTCCGAAATTGTATAACATTCACGGCCAAGAATGGCAAGATTATTCGTCGATCAAATTGAATTTCACGTTTCACGAGCTACTATTCAACTACAATCAACGTCAACGGGTAATTTAATCAAAAGACAAAAGCCATGACCAGCCGACAACTTCAGAAAGTATAATTATTCTAGTCATTTCCTGCACCGTGTGACTTGACACTTCTTATTGGTTTGCCACCTAATTAATTCTTCCGTTTGTATATGTTTAAAAACATATCCTATAGATACTCCCATCTAATCAATTATTAAAGTAAAAGTAGCGTGCGTAGGCAGTGTAGAAAGTAGAAACAACAATCGAAATATAGTAAGGTTAGATATACTGCCGAAACAGAGAACGTAGGAATCTAACGTTTCGAGAGGGGCCTTCGCTCGAAACGAAGGGTCAGAGAGGGTCAGAGAGGGTCAGAAAGGGGCCTTCGCTCGAAACGTTAGATTCCTACGTTCTCTGTGTCGGCAGTATATCTAATCAATTATTAAGCTTGTCGCGTCTAACTCGGCGAATGGTGGCAAGTGAAACATCCACGCCAGACTCCTCCGGCAGTTTCTCCTTTAATTCAGCAGCGGTTAGTTCATCATTTTCCGTCATCTTGCCATCGATAAATTGTATCTGCTCTTCACTAAGTATTCGCTTTCTACCACTACGCGGCGCATCATCGTGACTACCACTTTGGCGATAGCAAGAGAGGGAAACAGACTCACAGCTGAGCGGGATGTTTTTATCCCTTCCTCTCCGAGTAATTGAGTAATCTTCGTAACTGAAACGTTAGAGGAATATAATGCAACAACTCGTTCTCTGGCGTAGCGAGATAGCTTTCCCATTTCAAATTGGATGTCAGCACAACAGACTTGCCTTGCCTTCGAAAAATTAAGGACGCCAAACTTCGGAAATATGCGAAATATGCTTTTTCTCGGTGTTACGAGAACGTACGAACCACCCAACCTCGTCCCCAGGGCCATTTGTGGGGGTTGTGCCAAGATGGCGGCCAAGAACAAATGGCCCTGGCACAGGCTGAGCTATATCACCACATCTGATTGGTCGAAATAACATTGGATGTTTTAGGTATTATGATTGGTGGAAATAAGGCGGGCTGCAGGCTAACTCGCGGGCATTCGTATATAGGCTAAAATTATATTAAATAAGTGATACCAGAATTGCCGGCTGTTAAAAACAACTTCAAAATGAATGAAAATGTGAGGAAAGCTGGCGAAACACCCGTAAAAACGTCGGAAGAATATGTAATGATGAGTCGTATCGTCTCTGTGCCCTGGCTGCCATACAACGAAGTCCATGGGACGGCAATTTAGAGTGTTTTCTATTAAATTGGGCGAACGAAAGACTTGGTGAACAAAGTCAAAAAGTATTTTGGCTGCGAAAGGTAAGTACAACACAGGGCAGAATTTACGTGTTTGGCCATTGAGAAGAAGGCTTTTTTCAAACAAGAATTCTCGACTAAACGAAGCCTAAATGTTTTTCAAAACGCTGAATTGAATCCACCGAAAACTCACGAAAACAAGGCGGCCCGGCCAGACAACGGCAATCCAGTTTCGTGCGAATTTGGTACAACGGTGAAGCAAATGATAAATAATAAGCATTTACAAATATTTATTAAAAGTGTATTTATTTTAATAGTTCGACAATGTATTTGGAAATGAATGTTTTGATTGTTTTCAGTTTGGGTCAGTCAAGCTGAACTAAATATTCAGAAAAAATTGGGCCTGACTAGGCGTGATAAACTTAGTGAAGACTGGGTCCGAGTCAAAAATAAGTCAAAATATGGCTAATTTTTTCGCAGCCTGTGCCAGGATCATCTGTTCAGGTTACTTCTGAGCGGTATCTATTCCAACTAAAGTACTTCCTTGTTCACATACCCACATCTTTATAAGCTACAGAAGCGCTTTCTAAGTGGGTTAACAGAAGTCAAGGAGCGGTCAAATAGCTTCTTCAAACTGTCCAAGATGTTTAAAGGGAATTATTTGATCATAGTAGTGCTGTTCTGGCAAGGTAAGTTGCAGAGTACCAATCAAAACACCAGGTACAGTATTCGCCGTCGCATTATATGGGATTTATAACAGCTTGCTGTGACAATCCCATACATTTCAGCCGCTTATAGTGTATTACTTATGTCATAAGCGTTCTTCTAGACGAGAGCTGAGCAAATACATTAATTTACATGGTGTAACCACAAAAGATTTCAATTATAAATCTCTCTTACAGTAGTTGTTTCTTCGACTCTTATGTTTATATTCTATTATTATTTCCTGGCTTAAAATACTGATGCATTTAAATAACAATGTTTACAGATTATGTTGGAGATTCAAGTAATTTTAGCTGAGTAAATCGAAAGAAAAGTTTATGCAAATTAGGACGATGCTGTATCCGATTCTTCGTAATTAGAATAACCTATTTTCCTTTTTATTGTAAATAGTTGTAAATAGTTATTATAGAATGAGTATTTTAAGTAGTAGTTAGATTATAAGCGGTCGTTCTGTATTAGGGGTATCTTTACTCCAATACAGAACGTAGACAAATTTTGTAAATAATTCTTAAAACGTTTAATAATTCAAATTAGAATTTAAAAGAAATTAGAGTTTAATCAGTGTCTGTAAATGTGATACAGAAGTGATGTCGATATACTGTACCACGCTACACAGACACTGAGTAAACCTTAGATTAAACGCTGACACTGATTAAAGGCTGCATGGTGAAAATACAAAATAAACAAGAGGGCACTCTTGAGAGAGGTTTCCTATTAAATATGTTTAAAAAGAAAACAAGCCATTCCGCGGACAAGGCTAGCTCACGAGACCTACGCATGAATGAATGAATAAATAAATAAAATGCTTGATTGCACTCGTACCAAAATTATGGGAAAATGTTTGCATAAAATAAGGATAATGAAAGCGATCAATCATTTCTTTCATTTCTACACGGAGAATCTTGCATGTGGTGAGATTTTTATTAATTTCTCATCTAAATTTCAACCAAAATCGAAAGAGGTGGTCCTTGGTCTATTGTCAATCTTTCCCACAAACCTTCCACAAACTCCATTACCACGAAGGTAGTTACATTGCTAGTGCAAGTATATATACAATATTTAACTATATACTACAGGGTGTCCCAAAACAATGCCCCCCACCATCCATTTATGAGGTGCACCTTCTTTAATTATGGTACAAGAAGTAAATTTTTATATCACGTCGAAAGCCCAACCCTCCTTCTTTGTTGTCTGAAATTTTCAGAGCTAAGTAGTTATCTACTCGCTTCCTGTAGTCATTTAAAGAAGCAACATCAAAATTTGAACTTGTCCAAATTATGTATGCTACGAAAATCTTCTCCTAAAGACTTCCCTTGTCCTTGTTGGTCTTCTTGTTTCATGATAGGAAAGTACCATGAATGATCTTTCCTCGGGAGTGAATTGTTGTCCAACCATCTTAAGACGGATGAAGTAAAGTGCACTTCTGCCTACATGGCAAACATGCGCATGGAACTCTCATGAGCATTGTTATTACCCCAAGGAACCCCACATGATTTGATGCCGCATTGCTTCATTTGGAATCAAACTTTTTTTTCCCTGTGGTCAGTTTTCACATGCATATGTATTCAAACTTGTATTCCGCACTCAAACAAAGCTGTGGTCAAAAACGGGATGGGCGACATTCGTTTGGGACACCATGTATTTTTCCAAATTTGTAGGTAGCATAGATAATTTGAATAATTTGGACAAGTTCAAATTTTGATGTTGCCTCTTTAAATGACTACAGGAAGCGAGCAGATAACTATTTAGCTCTGAAAATTTCAGACAACAAAGAAGGAGTGATGGGCTTTCGGCGTGATATAAAAAATTACTTCTTGTACCCAAATTAAAGAAGATGTAGTATAAAAACGGATGGGGGGCATTTTTCTTGGGACACCCTGTACAGTATATAAAGTTCACAAATAGCACATGCAGCTGAATGCCAAAATACTATTTTAAAAGTTTCACGCGGTTTTCCTTGTTATTCACAAGTCTTTATCTCCCAATCAAACCTGAATTCAATTGAAAATTTTAAATGCACGACCTTTATCTGCATAAAGTCCAGGAAAGTATACTAAGACAAAACCTTCTGAAATTTGAACTAAATTAGTTGAATACCTCTAACCTCGGCATTAAGCCTATACTTATGGCTTAATATGCCTCGGTTCTCGGTAATTAACTCCTACATAATAACATGTCATTTCTCTGTAGTTCTTTACTTAATTTATCTTAACTTTAATCGAATGAAGTTGTCCCTCAGTAGCATAATGTAAAATATATACAAGATCAAATCAAATGAGGCCAAGTAGCTACTGTAAAAATGAGTTCATTAAAATTGATAAAAAGTTTAAAAAAGGAGTTAAGCTTTCGTTGTACTACAACATCATCAGAACTCCTTTTTTAAACTTTTATCAATTTTAATAAATTCATTTTTACAGTAGCTACTTGGCCTCATTTGATTTGATCTTGTATATATTTTATCTTAACTTTGTCTTACTAAATATCTATCAAATTAAAATATCTAATATCTAACTTAAATTTTTCAAAAGTTATTTTGTTATCAAAAGTTTTTTTTATTTGTGGAAACACCACGTTTAATATTTATTTGCTATTCTTTCGGCCTGTTGACTCAGGCTTTCATCAGAGCAATATCTTTCATCATATGAAGATGAAGACCTGCGTGAACAGGTCGAATTCGAAAGCTAAGCAAATAAATATTAAATGTGGTGTTTCACGAGACTTAACTTAACTTAAAGAGGAAATAAAATGAAAATTAAATTTGTTTCATCTTCATGATCTCCTGAAAGTGATAAAGAATGACTATTACAGTTTTTCCATATTTCACTTCGTTCACAAGTTATTTAGAATTGTTTGATATGTAAATGAGATAAACTATGACGTAAAGTTATGTAGAGATTATTGTGAGTTATTGGAAAATCATGTACATCTTTAGAATTATTAAACAATATTTAAAACTTTGCAACTACATGGACTTTAACAACACACGACTAAACATCACAAGACCAAATTTTGTTCGATAATGTCGAAGATATACATGATTTTCTACATAACTCACATTTATCTGTACATAACTTTACGTTATTTACATATCAAACTAATCTAAATAACTTGAGAACGAAGTTAAATATGGAAAAACTGTTAAAGTCATTCTTTTTTATTTTTTGGAGATCTTGAAGATAGAACAAACTTAATTTTCATTTCATTTCCTCTTTAATGCTATCTTAACTTTATATGTAGTAATTCTATTTTGAATTCAAATTTTTAAGGTTTTCAAGATGTTTTCTCAAGACGTTTGTTTGTCAGGCATGGTGGACGAGACGACATTTCTTGTGGAAACTCGACTTCTCCGTGCAGTAGTGTTAGATTTGCAGTAAATATTTCAAATTCTGGTGATGAAATTCTCATTGATTATGCGCAGGGAAAACCATATAAGGAATGTGAATCTTTTAAACAGTCGAAATGTTCAATTGTGCTAAACAAATCTCTTTCGTTTTCTGGTATCAATGGAAAAGCAGTTATACAATGTCAAAAAAGATGCGACTTTTTCAAGATACAAGGCCCTGATTTTACCATAAAAATTGTGTTTACTAATCTTGTGATCTCAACATCCAATACTCTATCAGATGTTCGAAGTCAAACTTTGAATTAGTGTTGAAGTATTGTATTTTAAAGAACTATAACTTTGGTATTTATACAAAAGGTTCAACACACTGCTCAGTTAAAGCAGTCAACTCACGTTTTGAAGAAGCGTCAATTTTTGGAATTTCGTTAAGTTGTCTCAATCTTACATCTAATTTCACGTCCACTTCTTTCAACACAGCACCTGTAGCTCTTCACACTGTCATTGACAAGAAAAAACGTTGGCAACTAACTAAAATTCGTATCTCGAACTGTGTTTTTGATGGAAGACAAAAACATATGTGTGCTGAACTGCTTTCGATAAAACCTTTTGCTGTTATAGTGAATATTACTGTCGAATCATCAACATTTAGCAATCAATTTGGAATGTGCCCCGGTCGTAAGTTTAGCACATTAAACATACAAGACAAGAGCTATCATGCCGGTTTACGAAAAGTAACATTGATGACTTTGAATAAACTGCTTATTGAGAATAACTATTGCTATTATGCAGCCATGAACTTGTCTCCTGGGTTCAGTGTCCATAAAAAGTTCAAAGTGGAATTATCAAACAGCATTTTCAGGAACAACTCTGGAGCTTTGTTCATTACGATGAACAGTGTCGACGGATCAAGATACCTTAGTGGATCTAGTATAGTGCTTTCCAACAACATATTTCAGAAAAACAATAAAATACATGGAACGATGAGCTTCCCTGTCATTGCTTTTGGAAAATGTATAAGCCATGTAACTTCTTGCAGTTTCCTTGACAACATGCCAGGCAATAATCCCTATGTTGCAGTAGTCAGTACTTCACGATATGCGGATGTAACATTTGAAAACTGTTTGTTCGAAAACACACAAACTACAATAAAATCTGTTCAAGTGTATTCAAAAAGCAGTAGGAAGCTTTGGTTTAAAGGAAACAATACGTTCAATATTACGGGCTTGAAAACAGAACAACCAATATTTATTTACACGCAGAGTAACAGCTACTGTAAGCTATACTTAAAAACATCTTTTACAATTTTATGTCCACCTGGATATGTTCTTACTACTGAGAGAATATGTAAAAATACAAAGGATAGCCTATCTTGCTCTTACTTTTATGCTTCATGTCAGCAATGCCCTCGGAAGAAGTACTCACTGGAAAGAGGAGAACTTAATTTTAATATTACTAATGAAATCGCGTGTCAAAGTTGTCCTCGAGGTGGAGAATGTGAAGGACAGGTTGTGGCTAAGCCAAACTTTTGGGGATATAAAGAGAAAGAAAAAGTATCTTTTCTGTCATGTCCTCCAGAGTACTGCTGTGACAAGGAAGATTGCGTTTCCTACCACGGTTGTCATGGAAACAGAACTGGTACTCTTTGTGGCCAGTGTCCAGAAGGCACATCAGAACCTCTGTTTAACACAAAATGCAAACCAAACGAAAAATGCTCAAACTTTATATTCTGGCCAGGAGTTTCATTTCTTTTGGTTTTCTATCTTTTATTCTTTCTGTATCATTCAGAAATAACAAGTTTTCTCAGAAAAAGTTTAGTCCCAAAGATTCCCATGACTTTGAGAAGACGAGAAAGCGATGTTCAGACGTCCAGTGAAGATGTGTGTGTTCAGAACAACGAGAATCAGGTTTCCAAAAGCAGTGGCCTTCTTAAAATAATCTTCTATTACTACCAAATAGTTAACTTATTCAGAAACTCTGTTGGATCAAACAGAAGCCAACAGGTGCTTGGAAAAGTCGAACAAACATTTTCCAGAATATTGAATCTTATCATTATCAATGTTCCATCTTTTGATTGTCCTTTTCAAAATCTTCGACCTGTTGAAAAAGCAGCTATTTTGCATTCAGTAGGATATTGTCTGTTGGCTCTCATTGCTTTACTTTACTTGTTCACTAAGATTCTTACGATTATAAGAATAATAAAGAGAGTTGAGAATCGTAGTCAGGGAACACAACTGGAATACTTTAATACTCTTAACCAGACCCAGAGAATTACCACTTCGCCATTTTCTGTTCGCATTGTCTCTGCTTTCACGTACATTTCTTTATTAATGTACTCTTCTTCAGCTCAACTGTGTTTATCTCTGCTTCATTGTGTTCCAGTTGGTGATAGTCAAGTTCTGTTTATTGATGGCACTATAAAATGCTATCAGCCTTTCCAATACTTTCTTTTTGCTTACGTGTTTTTTTCAATCCTTCCATTTTGTCTTGTTCCAGTTCTGGGTTCGTACCTTCTGAAGTTAAATCGAATTTCTGTGTTTCAGTTTTGTATGGCTTGCATTATTCCTTTGCCATTTTGCTGTTTTTGGATGTATTTGTTGTTGAAGAACGATTCTAGGGGTCAAGGAGGTAGTTACTCCTCAATAGAACAAGAATCTAACACAACAATACAAGAGCAAACTAGTGAAGCATCTTCTTCTAGAACAGCCATTCTTGGCGTTCTTTTAGGTCCATTCAGAGCTCATAAACGTCTTCTTTGTTTCCCAGCGTCAGTTATTCCGTGGGAAGGCTTTCTTATCTTTCGTAGACTTGTCCTTATTATTGTGTTGACTTTCATCTACGATAATCGTTTGCGAATGATCATAGCTTTGATAATATGCGTCGCCATATTGGTTTGTCATACGTACGTTCATCCATTCATTAGTGGTCGTGAGAATTTCCTAGAGACTCTTTCATTGAGCACATTGATTGTACTCTGTGGATTTACTCTCGTCAAAGCTCTTTACCTAGGCGAAGATTTCTCTTCTTCGTCCAACAGTTCGTCTTTACTAAATGGTTTCAAAATGGTGGAAGACATTTTGATCATCTTTCCTCTTGCTGTAATCATTTTTATTGCAATACTTTCTCTGCTCATCAGATTGATATTTGGTTTTCGATTTTGCATTCGAGTTTGTTGTCGACGATTAAGACGTCTTTGTTGTGAACGTTGAGCATGTATAATGTATTAGTACTTATTAGTCAAGTATTGCAGAACTCGGCAGTTCATTAACTCCACAAAGATAGCATTCTAAGCACAAATACTTAATCTTATAAAAAGTGCATATGAACATATGAAGCAGATTTTAAGTCTGTGTTATCTTAAAGAACACTTAAAATGACAAAGTAACATCTTTTACAGTTTTTTGTCTCCTTGCTTCGTTTTTGAGATATATAAGTTCTGTTTAACATGCAAATTAAACAACTTGACGTCACATGTGCATAATGAGTTATCGGAATATATATTTATATCTTTGCTATTCTGAAACATAATCATCTTAAAATATAAACGTTTGTTGTTGTGTGAGAAACACACCCATACGCTTCCTTCGATTTAATTTGGTTTAATAATAGCAAAGATATATAGTCTTCCTCGATAACTCATTATGCACATGTGGCGTCAAGATGTTTCATTTGCATATCAAACAACCGACATATCTCAACAACAAAGCAAGAAAACCAAAAACTGCAAAAGATGTTACTTTGTCATATTAAGTGTTCTTTCAAATACGACACAATTTTCTTTTTCTCTATTTTAGAAAAATGACAGACTTACTTTTTTTTTATAGGCACTTTAAAATAACTCGCCCACAGATACTTTGGGCCAACTCCAGAAACTTCGTTTAACCGTTGTTTACGATAATTGTTTAAACGAGTTTTAAAATACCTAGATAATAAGCGGTGAAAATGCTGACTATGTTAATCAACAATTAACTATTGTCTTTGGTTTTGTAATGTTGAGGTCGACGACGGTTAGATCTGCAATTGGCCCAAATAAGTCATTTATCACTAAGTATAGAGTATCTAGATTGTTTGAATATAGAAAACAAACGTTTGAAAAGGGAAAATAAACTTTTATCGAACTGAAATACTCATATATGAACTATTATAGCATACTGTTAATGAACATGTTATCTGTAGCTTTTTTACACAATCATTTGTTGTACACTGCACTGTACTGTAACTTTGACTTTGTTTTTATATATTGTTACCGTTTCTCTATTTTTCCAATACTACTTTATATAATATTTTTCTATTCTATATATTATCCTACAGGTTGCCCAATATTTTATGAGCTTAATATTCATATACTTATTAGTACTACCTATCGATCGTGTGGCAAATAGATAACGTTTAATGTTTAACTGCACTCTACTGTTTTGTATAACTAAACCTTAATAAAACAACAAAGTGTGTGGCTGTATTTGCTTCAGTTTTGAGGTGACAATTGTCTTGTCGACCTTGAATTCGTATATACAGTATGCGAAACTCGTCTCAGAGCCCACAGTTGTCATTATAAATCGCACTGAAACCTATTCTCTATTATGCAAAGTATTAAATGTTTGCCCAGAAAAGATCAAGACCAAGCTCCAATATGCGGAGTTTTATACTGACCCATTACCAAGTTCCAGATCCAACAAATACTTATAGGTAATACTCATACATATATATATATATATATATATATATATATATACATATTTAAGAAATAGAAAATGGCCGCTGGTGTTTATATAGGCTGATGCAAACAGGAAACTGAGTTAGGAGAATTCGAAAGTTTATGTGAAACCGACCTGTAGGTGATGATTTACATAAGTACTTTCGAATTTCGAATTATCCCAAAGTTACTTGAGTGTTTGCATGCATATATATATATAATATATATATATATATATATATAGGGTAAAACAGTCTGGTGTTAGCAAGAGTAAAATAGTCTGTTGTTAGACAGAGTAAAATAGTCTGGTGTTAGATAGAGTAAAATAGTCTGGTGTTAGACAGTGTAAAATAGTCTGTTGTTAGACAGAGTAAAATAGTCGTCTGGTCTTAGACAGAGTAAAATAGTCTGATGTTAGACAAAGTAGAACGGCCTGGTGTTAGACACAGTAGAACGATCTGGTGTTAGACAGAGTAAGATAGTCTATTAATTATTATCAGTTGCATATTCGAATGAGAGCATTGTTAATTCCGGTCACAAGCTTGCGTTAATTGAAAATGAAATATATAGCTTACTATCAACAACATGGCTTTTTACAGATAACTAGCTCCAAGAACTACAAAACTATTGTGGATTCAGACTTTGACAATTACGACTGACTAAGATGCAGACATCGAAAATTCTAGCACATCTTCTGACCAATCGTAACTAAAACAAGCACTATCGTTTGCCTCACAGCTAACAACCGGAATCAAAGCAGCGCGAAATGATAACGAAAATTCGCTGCAATAGCACTCAATACGTTATTGTTGAGATTTCTCGTCGTCTTGGATAATATGTGGGTAAGAATTCAACTTGTTGTGTGGCGTAAAGAAACATATTTTTAGTTACGCCTTGAATTCTGGTCGAATAATCAACTGAACTACTTCAATATCTTTATACAGTCAAGTACTATACGTATCTCTATACCAACTAAAGTACTTCCTTGTTGCATATTCAGATCTTTATAATCTACATAAGCGCTCGCTAAGTGGGGTTATTCAACAGAGGTCAAGGAGTCTAATAGCTTCTTCAAACCGTCCAAGATGTCTAAAGAGAATTATTTGATCATACTTCTGCTTTTCTGGCAAGGTAAGTTGCTTTTACAGTATATTCATTGATAGCTTCCTCAATACTAGCTATTAAGAAAATAATAGAATATAAACATAAGAGTCGAAGAAATAACTAAGAGCGATTTACAATTGAAATTTTCTTCTTCTAAATTTATGTATTTGCTCAACTCTCGTCTAGAAGAAGGCTTGGCAAATAAGTAATACACTATAAGCGACTTACATGTAACTGTATGAGAATGACACGTCAAGCTGTTGTAAATTAAATTATACAATTCTCTTGCGAATATTGTATCTTGCTTAAAACAGGGATGCATCTAATTAACAAATAGATTCCATTTTGCCGTTGTCTGTTCAGTTATAGATGCACAGATGACGTCACAACGTGGTAAGAACAAAAAAGTGGCCAACGAGACGCAGTCGAGTGGGTCACTGATGTTCTTACCACGTTGTGACGTCCTCTGTGCATCTATAACTGAACAGACAACAAAAAAATGGAATCTATTTGTTTTATACAATACAAATTTAAAAGGTCTTTGTCGAAACTCGTGCCGGATTTTGGGGCATGAAGAAGGAAAAAGGCAAGTCAGCTGACGTGATCTGACGTGACCATGTGTCTGTCCTCTAATAGATCATGGCCAACAACCAATGAAAACACGCATAGCAACTAGGGTATTGTATAAATAACCATATTTTCCGATTATTTTGGAGATTCGAGTCATTTTAGCTGAGTAAATCGAAAGAAAAGTTTATACAAACTAAGACGATATTGTATCCGATTTACAGCAGACTAATTAGAATTGATTTCGTTTCTTTTTTCATTGCGAATTACTAATAATATTTAATATATACAATATGAGAGGTCGTTCTGTATTAGGTATGTGTTATCTTGACAACACTGCACGGACACAAATTTCGTAAATAATTTTTAAAAAGTTTAATAATTGAAAAAGAAGATTGAAAAGAAATTAAGCTACACAAACATTGATTAAACCTTAATTTCTTTTTCGATTTTCATCATAAATGATTGAGTTTTAGAAATTAATTTACACGATGCAACCAGAAAATACTTTTTACTTCAAATATTTAATATAGATTTGCCAATGTATATAATTTATATTTAAAAAGCTCATTAATAATTCATGAGGAAAACCGACAAATAAAATCAGTCCAACGTCCATTGGTTTTATACCTGATAAAACTTATTGAAGTCAGAAAGAATACTGATCGACATAGAATTTTATATAAAGAATACTAATGAATATTAGTTATCAAATTCATTAATAATTCATAAGGAAATCCAAAAGAAACGAATGTTTAATCAATATTTGTAAATCCTGTTGAAACATTGATTAATAAAGTATCAATGTTTTATCAACGTTATAAGACAGTAGTGACTCAAATTCAGCCTTCTCCAACTTAAAGTGTTTTATCTAACCTTTCCTACGACTCTTAAACAAAGCGTTCATCATTTACACTTACATTTTTAAGGTTTTCAAGATGTTTTCTCAAGACGTTTGTTTGTCAGGCATGGTGGACGAGACGACATTTCTTGTGGAAACTCGACTTCTCCGTGCAGTAGTGTCAGATTTGCAGTAAATATTTCAAATTCTGGTGACGAAATACTCATTGATTATGCAGAGGGAAGACCATATAAGGAATGTGAATCTTTTAAACAGTCGAAATGTTTCATTGTGCTGAGCAAATCTCTTTCGTTTGCTGGTATCAATGGAAAAGCAGTTATACAATGCAAAAAAGGATGCGATTTTTTTAAGATACAGAGCTCTGATTTTAACATAACAAAAATTGTTTTTACTAATCTTGTGATTTCAACATCCACTACTTTAATAAGATGTTCGAAATCAAACTTTGAATTAGTGTTGAAGCATTGTATTTTAAAGGACTATAACGATGGTATTTACACAAAAGGTTCACCACACTGCTTAATTGAAGCAATCAACTCAAGTTTTCAAGAAGCCTCGAATTTCGGAATTTGGTTAAGTTTGTCTTAATCTTACATCTAATTTCACATCTACTTCTTTCAATGCAGCGCCTGTAACTCTAGAAACTATCTTTGACGAGCAAAAACGTTGGCAACTAACGAAAATATTCATCTCAAACTGTATTTTTGATGGAAAACGAAAACAAATATGTGCTGAACTGCTTTTGATAAAACCTTTTGCTGTAATAGCGAATATTACTGTTCAATCATCAAGATTTAGCGATCACTTTGGAATTGGTAAGTTTTACACATTACAGATACGCGATAACAGTTATCGTTTACGAGAAGCAACATTAATGAATTTGAATAAGCTAGTTATCGAGAATAACTATTGCTATTATTCAACCATCAAATTTTCTCCTACGTCCAACGTCAATAAAATGTTCAAAGTAGAATTATCAAACAGCATTTTCAGGAACAACTCCGGAGCTTTGTACATTACGACGAACAGTGTCAAAGGATCAAGATACTTACCTAGTGGACCTAGGATAGTCCTTTCCAACAATATATTTTGGGAAAACTATAAAGGATATAGATTTTCCGCCATTACAGCCATTATTATTTTTAGCAAATGTAGAATTCGTCTAAATTCTTGCCGTTTCCTTGATAACTTGCCAGTCAATAATCCCTATGCGGCAGTAGTCACTACTTCAAGACTTGCTGATGTAACATTTGAAAACTGTTTGTTTGAAAACACACAAGCGACCACAAAATCTGTTCAAGTGTATGCTCAAGGCACTGGGAATATTTGGTTTCAAGGAAGCAATACATTCAACATCACAAGCTTAAAAGCAGAACAGCCTATTCTTATTTACACGCCAGGTGTCAAAAACTTTAACATACGTTTAAAAAGACCTTTTACAATTTTATGTCCACCTGGATATGTTCTTACTACTGACAGCCAATGTAAAGTCGTTAAAGATAGACTAGATTGTTCTTACTTTTATACTTCATGTGAGCAATGTCCTCGGAAGAAGTACTCACTCGAAAGAGGAGAACTTAATTTTAATATTACTAATAAAATCGAGTGTCAAGATTGTCCTCGAGGTGGAGAATGTGAAGGAGGACAGGTTGTGGCTAAGCCAAACTTTTGGGGATATAAAGAGAAAGAAAAAGTCTCTTTTCTGTCATGTCCTCCCGAGTATTGCTGTGACAAGGAAGATTGCGTTTCCTACCACGGTTGTCATGGAAACAGAACTGGTACTCTTTGTGGCCAGTGTCCAGAAGGCACATCAGAACTTCTGTTTAACACAAAATGCAAACCAAACGAAAAATGCTCAAGCGTTATATTCTGGGCAGGAGTTTCATTTCTTTTGATTCTCTATATTTTATTCTTTCTGTTTCATCAAGAAATCACAGGTTTTGTCAGAAAAAGTTTAGCTCTAAAGATTCCCATGATTTTAAGGAGACAAAGAAGCGATGCTCGGACGTCCAGTGAAGATGTGAGTTTTCAGAACAACCAGAATCAGGTTTCCAAAAGCAGTGGCCTTCTTAAAATAGTCTTCTATTATTACCAAATAGTTAACTTATTCAGAAAGTCTGTTGGATCAAATAGAAGCCAACACGTGCTTGGAAAAGTCGAACAAACATTTTCCAGAATATTGAATCTAATCATTATCAATGTCCCATCTTTTCATTGCCCTTTTCAAAATCTTCGACCTGTTGAAAAAGCAGCCATCTTGCATTCAGTAGGATATTGTCTGTTGGCTCTCATTGCTTTACTTTACTTGTTCACTAAGATTCTTAAGATTATAAGAATAGTAAATAGAGTTGAGAATCGTAGTCAGGGAACACAACTGGAATACTTTAATACTCTTAACCAGACCCAGAGGATTACCACTTCGCCATTTTCTGTTCGCATCGTCTCTGCTTTCACGTACATTTCTTTATTAATGTACTCTTCTTCAGCTCAACTGTGTTTATCTCTGCTTCATTGCGTTCCAGTTGGAGATAGCCAAGTTCTGTACATTGATGGCACTATAAAATGTTACCAGCCTTTCCAATACTTTCTTTTTGCTTACGTGTTTTTTTCAATCCTTCCATTTTGTCTTGTTCCAGTTCTGGGTTCGTACCTTCTGAAGTTAAATCGAATTTCTGTGTTTCAGTTTTGTATGGCTTGCATTCTTCCTTTGCCATTTTGCTGTTTTTGGATGTATTTGTTGTTGAAGAACCATTCTAGGTTTCAAGGAGACAGTTACTGCTCAATAGAACAAGAATCTAACACAACAATACAAGAGCAAAGTAGTGAAGCATCTTCTTCTAGAACGGCCATTCTTGGCGTTCTTTTGGGTCCATTCAGATCTCATAAACCTCTTCTTTGTTTCCCAGCCTCAGTTATTCCGTGGGAAGGCTTTCTTATCTTTCGTAGACTTGGTCTTATTATTGTGTTGACTTTCATCTCCGACAATCGTTTACAAATGATCATAGCTTTGGTAATGTGTGTCGCCATATTGATTTGTCACACACACGTTCATCCATTTATTAGTGGTCGCGAAAATTTTCTAGAGACTCTTTCATTAGGGACATTGATTGTACTCTGTGGATTTACTCTCGTCAAAGCTCTTTATCTAGGCGAAGATTTCTCTTCTTCGTCCAAGAGCTTGTCTTTGCTAAAAGGTTTCAAAATAGTGGAAGAAATTCTTATCATCCTTCCTCTTGCTGTTATCATTTTTATTGTTGTACTTTCTCTGTCCATCAGATTAATATTTGGTTTTCGATTTTGCATTCGAGTTTGTTGTCGACGATTAAGACGTCTTTGTTGTGAACGTTGAGCATGTATAATGTATTAGTTTTTATTAGTGAAGTATTGCAGAACTTGGCAGTTCATTAACTCCACAAATATAGCATTCTAAGCACAAATACTTAATCTTATAAAAGGTGCATATGAACATATATGAAGCAGATTTTAAGTCTGTGTTATCTTAAAGAACACTTAAAGTGACAAAGTAACATCTTGTGTCTCCTTGTGTCGTTTTTGAGGTATTTCAGAACTTGACTATTATGAATTTACTATGAATTTACTATTTGCTATTATGAAACATAATCATCTTGAAATGCACATGCTTGGTGTTGTGGAGAAACACACCCATACGCTTCCTTCGATTTAATTTAATAATAGCAAAGATATATAGTCTTCCTCGATAACTCATTATGCACATGTGGCGTCAAGATGTTTAATTTGCATATCAAACAACCGACATATCTCAACAACAAAGCAAGGAAACCAAAAACTGCAAAAGATGCTACTTTGTCATATTAAGTGTTCTTTCCAATACGACACAATTTTCTTTTTCTCTAGTTTAGAAAAATGACAGACTTACTTTTCATTTCATAGGCACTTTAAAATAACTGACCCACTGATACTTTGGGCCAACTCCAGAAACTTCGTTTAACCGTTGTTTACGATAATTGTTTAAACGAGTTTTAAAATACCTAGATAATAAGCGGTGAAAATGCTGACAATGTTAATCAACAATTAACTATTGTCTTTGGTTTTGTAATGTTGAGGTCGACGACGGTTAGATCCGCAATTGGCCCAAATAAGTCATTTATCACTAAGTATAGAGTATCTAGATTGTTTGAATATAGAAAACAAACGTTTGAAAAGGGAAAATAAACTTTTATCGAACTGAAATACTCATATATGAACTATTATAGCATACTGTTTAATGAACATGTTATCTGTAGCTTTCTTACACAATCATTTGTTGTACACTGCACTGTAACTTTTCTTGACCTTTTGACTTTGTTTTTATATATTGTTACCGTTTCTCTATTTTTCCAATACTACTTTACATAATATTTTTCTATTCTATATATTATCCCTGTAATAAGGTTGCCCAATATTTTATAAGCTTAATATTCATATACTTATTAGTACTACCTATTGAGCTTTGCGGCAAATAGAGAACGTTTAATGTTTAACTGCACTCTACTGTTTTGTATAACTAAACCTTAATAAAACAACAAAGTGTGTGGCTGTATTTGCTTCAGTTTTGAGGTGACAATTGTCTTGTCGACCTTGAATTCGTATATACAGTATGCGAAACTCGTCTCAGAGCCCACAGTTGTCATTATAAATCGCACTGAAACCTATTCTCTATTATGCAAAGTATTAAATGTTTGCCCAGAAAAGATCAAGACCAAGCTCCAATAAGCGGAGTTTTGTACTGACCCATTGGCAAGTTCCAGATCCAACAAATACTTATGTAATACTATATATATATATATATATATATATATATATATACATATATATATATGCATACACACACATATATATATATATATATATATATATATATATGTGTGTGTGTGTGTGTGTGTCTGTAGATTGAACAATGTACGCTCCTTCACTTCGGTGTTGTTGAGCACTCTGTGAAGTTGCCGTGGGTACCTATTAGCGATAATGCAACGCTCACTACCCTTGTGGAAGTTTGAGCACTCTGGGCCCATGCGCACTTCACGCTATCTGAATGTACTTCACCGATGCTGTCCCACATGCGGTTGTCACCGACGATCGACGATGATTTCAATTGATGAAATTCATTCAGATTGTTCCAAGCTACACTAATGAGCTGTTGTACAGCGAAACACCGTGTCTGTAGATTGAACTATATATATATATATATATATATATATATATATATATATATATATATATATATATATATATATATGCAACGCTCACTACCCTTGTGGAAGTTTGAGCACTCTGGGCCCATGCGCACTTCACGCTATCTGAATGTACTTCACCGATGCTGTCCCACATGCGGTTGTCACCGACAATCGCATGTGTATAAGTAATTGATGAAATTCATTCAGATTGTTCCAAGCTACACTGATGAGCTGTTATATATCCGTATATACGTATATCTATATGTATATGTATATGTATATGTATATGTATATGTATATGTATATGTATATGTATGTATATATATATATATATATATATATTTTTTTTTAAGAAATAGAAAATGGCCGCTGGTGTTTATATATAGGCTGATGCAATCAGGAAACTGAGTTGGGAGAATTCGAAAGTTTATGTGAAACCTACCTGTAGGCGATGATTTACATAAGTACTTTCGAATTTCGAATTATCCCAAACTTACTCGAATGTTTGCATGCATATATATATATATATATATATATATATATATATATATATATAGGGTAAAACAGTCTGGTGTTAGACAGAGTAAAATAGTCTGTTGTTAGACAGAGTAAAATAGTCTGGTGTTAGACAGTGTAAAATAGTCTGTTGTTAGACAGAGTAAAATAGTCTGGTGTTAGACAGAGTAAAATAGTCTGATGTTAGACAAAGTAGAATGGCCTGGTGTTAGACACAGTAAAATAGTCTGCTGTGAGTAAAATAGTCTGATGTTAGACAAAGTAGAACGGTCTGGTGTTAGACAGAGTAAGATAGTCTATTAATTATTATCAGTTGCATATTCAAATGAGAGCATTGTTAATTCCGGTCACAAGCTTGCGTTAATTGAAAATGAAATATATAGCTTACTATCAACAACATGGCTTTTTACAGATAACTAGCTCCAAGGACTACAAAACTATTGTGGATTCAGACTTTGACAATTACGACTGACTAAGATGCAGACATCTAAAATTCTAGCACATCTTCTGACCAATCGTAACTAAAACAAGCAACTATCGTTTGCCTCACAGCTAGCAACCGGAATCAAAGCAGCGCGAAATGATAACGAAAATTCACTGCAATAGCACTCAATACGTTATTGTTGAGATTCCTTGTCGTCTTGGATAATATGTGGGTAAGAGTTCAACTTGTTGTGTGGCGTAAAGAAACATATTTTTAGCTACGCCTTGAATTCTGGTCGAATAATCAACTGAACTACTTCAATATCTTTATACAGTCAAGTACTATACGTATCTGTATACCAACTAAAGTACTTCCTTGTTACATATTCAGATCTTTACAATCTACATAAGCGCTCGCTAAGTGGGGTTATTCAACAGAGGTCAAGGAGTCTAATAGCTTCTTCAAACCGTCCAAGATGTCTAAAGGGAATTATTTGATCATACTTCTGCTTTTCTGGCAAGGTAAGTTGCTTTTACAGTATATTCATTGACAACTTCCTCAATACTATAGCTATTAAGAAAATAATAGAATATAAACATAAGAGTCGAAGAAATAACTAAGAGAGATTTACAATTGAAATCTTTTGTGGTTACACCATGTAAATTAATGTATTTGCTCAGCTCTCGTCTAGACGAAGGCTTATGACATAAGTAATAAAGTGGCTGAAATGTATGGGATTGACACGGCAAGCTGTTATAAATTAATCCGATACAATTCGACGGCGAACACTGTACCTGGCTTATAATACAATACTAATGCATTTAAATAACAATGTTTAGAGATTATTTTGGAGATTCGAGTAATTTTAGCTGAGTAAATCGAAAGAAAAGTTTATGCAAATTAGGACGACGCTGTATCCAATTTAAACATACTAATTAGAATAACATTTTCCCCCTTTTTATTGTGAATTATTAATGAGTATTTTAAGTAGATAAGTAGTTAGCTTATGAGCGGTCGTTCTGCATTAGGTGTGTCTTTACTGCAATACAGAACGGGCAGAGATTTATGAATAATTCTTAAAAAAATTAATAATTCAAAGAAATTAGGGTTTAACCAATATCTGTAAATGTGATACAGAAATAATGTAAAACGGGGGTAAAAACATAATCTCGCGGTGGAGATACTATTTTGAAAGCATACATGTCATTTCCCTCTAGTTCTTTACTTAATGCTATCTTAACTTTGTCCTACCAAATTTCTATCACAGTATTCATTATTTAACTTACATTTTTCAAAAGTTATTTTTGTTACCAAACGTTTTTAATTATCAAAAGCTTAACTTACTGTTATCTTAACTTTATTTAGTAATCTTAACTTAATGCTAGCTTAAGGTAGCTCCCTAGAATTTTAGCTTTTTTTTTAGCTTGTTACGTTCAGTCATAGTCTATGATTATTACGGTCTATAAAATAACTATTACATAATTATTCTTTACACTGTACTAAACTTCAGAAGGAAAACCACACTTATGAAATATTTGTTAAATAGTGCGAATATCTGCTTGAGGGTTGGAGGAGGGTTGGGGGAGGGTCGGGGAGTTAGAGTAAGAGGTCATTATTTGTAACAAAGTTTAGTGTTTTCTAGCCATTACCACTTAACAACCATTTTTTAATTTAGGCGTGATTTCTCTTGGTTGTTACCAAGATAGCTATTACCATGGTAATAATGGCGTTTAGACGCATATCTCTTCGGTCAAAATTTCTAAAAATTGTCATCTGGTCAGCTTTTTCCACATAGAACACTACAGCAAAATATTAGGGAAGGTTGCCAAGACAGATTTTTCGCTATAAAAGCTTAATGGATTAAAGAAAGAAAGTTCTGTCCTATGAAATTTTCCAAAAACTACGTATATGTTGTTTAATTTTTTTCTATTTCTTTATGCACAAAATTTTAAAAATATTTGCCGAAGCAAATGCGAGATATTTGAGCATTTGTATCTATCAGACGTCAGCTGACGTGACAGAATATCAACTTGACAAGATTTCCAGTCCCTTCATAAAATTATCGTGAGAAGCTTAACTGTATTTAGTAATTTTCTTTTGAATTCAATTTTTTAAGGTTTTCAAGATGTTTTCTCAAGACATTTGTTTGTCAGGCATGGTGGACGAGACGACATTTCTTGTGGAAACTCGACATCTCCGTGCAGTAGTGTTAGATTTGCAGTTAATATTTCAAATTCTGGTGATGAAATACTCATTGATTATGCGCAGGGAAGACCATATAAGGAATGTGAATCTTTTAAACAGTCGAAATGTTCCATTGTTCTAAACAAATCTCTTTCGTTCTTTGGCATCAATGGAAAAGCAGTTATACAATGCAGAAAAGGATGCGATTTTTTAAAGATACAGAGCTCTGATTTTAACATAACAAAAATTGTTTTTGCTAATATTGTGATTTCAGCATCCAATACTTTAATAAGATGTTCGAAGTCAAACTTTGAATTGGTGTTGAAGCATTGTATTTTAAAGGACTATAACGTTGGTATTTACACAAAAGATTCAACACACTGCTCAGTTGAAGCAATCAACTCAAGTTTTGAAGAAACCTCGAATTTTGGAATTTGGTTACGTTGTTTCAATCTTACATCTGATTTCACATCTACTTCTTTCAACGCAGCACCTGTAGCTCTTTACACTATCATTGACCAGCAAAAATGTTGGCGGCAACTAACCAAAATTTTTATTTCGAACTGTGTTTTTGATGGAAGACGAAAACAAATGTGTGCTGAACCGCTTTCGATAAAACCTTTTGCAGTAATAGTGAATATTACTGTCGAATCGTCAAGATTTAGCAATCACTTTGGAATGTGCTCCGGTGGTGGTAAGTTTTACACATTAAACATACAAGACAAGAGCTATGGTTTACGAAAACTAACATTGATGACTTTGGATAAACTGCTTATTGAGAATAACTATTGCTATTATTCAGCCATCAAATTGTCTCCTGCACTCAGTGTCAATAAAATGTTCAAAGTCGAATTATCAAACAGCATTTTCAGGAACAACTCTGGAGCTTTGTACATTGCGATGGACGGTGACAAACGATCAAGATATTCTAGTGGACCTAGTATAGTGCTTTCCAATAATATATTTTGGGAAAACTATAAAAGCCATGGAATAACACGCTCGGCCCCCGCTATTGCTTTTGAAAATTGTAAAAGCCGCGTGATTTCCTGCCGTTTCCTTGACAACATGCCAGCCAATAATCCCAATACGGCAGTAGTTACTATTTCAAATAATGCTATGGTAACATTTGAAAACTGTTTGTTTGAAAACACCCAAACGACCACAAAATCTGTTCAAGTGTATACACAAGGCAGTGTGAATATTTGGTTTAGAGGAAGCAATACATTCAACATTACCAGCTTAAAAGCAGACCAACGTATTCTTATTTACACGCCAGGTGTCAAAAACTATAAAATAGGTTTAAAAAAATCTTTTTCAATTCTATGTCCACCTGGATATGTTCTTACTACTGACAAACAATGTGAAAGCACAAAATATAGCCTATTTTGCTCTTACTTTTATACTTCATGTCAGCAATGTCCTCGGAAGAAGTACTCACTGGAAAGAGGAGAACTTAATTTTAATATTACTAATAAAATCGAGTGTCAAGATTGTCCTCGAGGTGGAGAATGTGAAGGAGGACAGCTTGTGGCTAAGCCAAACTTTTGGGGATATAAAGAGAAAGAAAAAGTCTCTTTTCTGTCATGTCCTCCAGAGTACTGCTGTGACAAAGAAGATTGCGTTTCCTACCACGGTTGTCATGGAAACAGAACTGGTACTCTTTGTGGCCAATGTCCAGAAGGCACATCAGAACTTCTGTTTAACACAAAATGCAAACCAAACGAAGAATGCTCAAGCTTTATATTCTGGCCAGGAGTTTCATTTCTTTTGGTTTTCTATCTTTTATTCTTTCTGTATCATTCAGAAATCACAGGTTTTGTTAGAAAAAGTTTATCCCCAAAGATTCCCATTATTTTGAGAAGACGAGAAATTGATGTTCAGACGTCCAGTGAAGACGTAAGTTTTCAAAACAACCAGAATCAGGTTTCCAAAAGCAGTGGCCTTCTCAAAATAATCTTCTATTATTACCAAATAATTAACTTATTCAGAAACTCTGTTGGATCAAACAGAAACCAACACGTGCTGGGAAAAGTCGAACAAACATTTTCCAGAATATTGAATCTTATCATTATCAATGTTCCATCTTTTGATTGTCCTTTTCAAAATCTTCGACCTGTTGAAAAAGCAGCCATCTTGCATTCAGTAGGATATTGTCTGTTGGCTCTCATTGCTTTACTTTACTTGCTTACTAAGATTCTTAAGATTATAAGAAAAATAAAAAGAGTTGAGAATCGTAGTCAGGGAACACAACTGGAATACTTTAATACCTTTAACCAGACCCAGAGAATTACCACTTCGCCATTTTCTGTTCGCATCGTCTCTGCTTTCACGTACACTTCTTTATTAATGTACTCTTCATCAGCTCAGCTGTGTTTATCTCTGCTTGATTGTGTTCCAGTTGGAGATAGGCAAGTTCTGTTTATTGATGGCACTATAAAATGCTACCAGTCTTTCCAATACTTTCTTTTTGCTTACGTGTTTTTTTCAATCCTTCCATTTTGTCTTGTTCCAGTCCTGGGTTCGTACCTTCTAAAGTTAAATCGAATTTCTGTGTTTCAGTTTTGTATGGCTTGCATTCTTCCTTTGCCATTTTGTTGTTTTTGGGTGTATTTGTTGTTGAAGAACGATTCTAGGTGTCAAGAAGGTAGTTACTCCTCAATAGAACAAGAATCTAACACAACAACACAACAGCAAAGTAGTGAAGCATCTTCTTCTAGAACAGCCATTCTTGGCGTTCTTTTAGGTCCATTCAGATCTCATAAACCTCTTCTTTGTTTCCCAGCCTCAGTTATTCCGTGGGAAGGCTTTCTTATCTTTCGTAGACTTGTCCTGATTATTGTGTTGACTTTCATCTACGATAATCGTTTGCGAATGATCATAGCTTTGATAATGTGTGTTGCCATATTGGTTTGTCATATGTACGTTCGTCCATTCATTAATGGTCGTGAGAATTTCCTAGAGACTCTTTCATTGAGCACATTGATTGTACTCTGTGGATTAACTCAAGTCAAAGCTCTTTACCTGGGCGAAGATTTCTCCCCTTCCTCCAACAGTTCGTCTTTGCTAAAAGGTTTCAAAATAGTGGAAGACATTCTTATCATCCTTCCTCTTGCTGTTATCATTTTTATTGTTGTACTTTCTCTGTCCATCAGATTAATATTTGGTTTTCGAGTTTGCATTCGAGTTTGTTGTCGACGATTAAGACGTCTTTGCAGTGAACGTTGAGCATGTATAATGTATTAGTATTTATTAGTCAAGTATTGCAGAACTCGGCAGTTTATTAACTCCACTAAGATAGCATTCTAAGCCCAAATACTTAATCTTATAAAAAGTGCATATGAACATATGAAGCAGATTTTAAGTCTGTGTTATTTTAAAGAACACTTAAAATGACAAAGTAACATATTTTGTCTCCTTGCTTCCTTTTTTAGATATTTCAGTATTGTTTAAGATGCAAATTAAACAACTTGACGTCACATGTGCATAATGAGTTATCGGAATATATATTTATATCTTTGCTATTCTGAAACATAATCATCTTAAAATCTAAACGTTTGTTGTTGTGTGAGACACACACCCATACGCTTCCTTCGATTTAACTTGGTTTAATAATAGCAACTATATATAGGTTTCCTCGATACCTCATTATGCACATGTGGCGTCAAGATGTCTAATTTGCATATCAAACAACCGACATATCTCAACAACAAAGCAAGGAAACAAAAACTGCAAAAGATGTTACTTTGTCATATTAAGTGTTCTTTCAAATAAAACCCAATTTTCTTTTTCTCTATTTAAAAAAAATGACAGACCATACTTTTCGTTTCATAGGCACTTTAAACTAACTGACCCAATGATACTTTGGGCTGATTGCAGAAACTTCGTTTAACCGTTGTTTACGATAATAAGTGCTTGAACGAGTTTTAAAATACCTAGATATTAAGCGGTGAAAATGCTGACTATGTTAATCAACAATTAACTATTGTCTTTAGTTTTGTAACGTTGTGGTCGACGACGGTTAGATCTGCAATTGGCCCATATAATTCATTTATCACTAAGTATAGAGTATTTAGATTGTTTGAACGTAGAAAACGAACGATTGAAAAGGGAAAATATAGCATACTGTTTAATTAA
Organism: Paragorgia papillata; assembly: GCA_035771165.1. Classification (NCBI taxonomy): domain Eukaryota; kingdom Metazoa; phylum Cnidaria; class Anthozoa; order Scleralcyonacea; family Coralliidae; genus Paragorgia; species Paragorgia papillata. Next base: position 3,641,430 of record JAWNZC010000368.1, on the reverse strand, counting down.
CATTTTATCTGTAGCTTGTTTTACACAATCATTTGTTGTGCACTGCACTGTAACTTTTTTTACCTTTTTGACTTTGATTTTATATATTGTTACCGTTTCTCTATTTGTTGATACTACTTTATATAATATTTGCTATTCTATAAACTATCCCAAGGACTATCTATTCTATAGACGGGTTGCCGAATATTTTATAAGCTTAATATTCAAATAGTTATTGTTTGTTATGTTTAACTTCACTCTAATGTTTTGTATAACTAAACTTTAATAAAACAACGAAGTGTGTTGTTGTAATTGCCTCAGTTTTGAGGTCACAATTGTCCTGTAGACGTGGAATTCGTATATACAGCATGCGAAACTCGTCTCAGAACCTACAGTGGTCATTGGAAATCGCACTGAGGCCTATATATATATTGGACAGAGAAAAATAGTCTGGTGTTAGACAGAGTAAAATAGTCTGGCGTTAGACGGAGTAAAATAGTCTGGTGTTAGACAGAGTAAAATAGTCTAATATACCCTGGTGTTAGACAGAGTAAAATAGTCTGGTGTTAGACAGAGTAAAATAGTCTGGTGTTAGACAGAGTAAAATAGTCTGGTGTTAGACAGAGTAAAATAGTCTGGTGTTAGACAGAGTAATATAGTCTGGTGTTAGACAGAGTAAAATAGCCTGGTGTTAGACCGAGTAAAATAGTCTGGTGTTAGACAGAGTAAAATAGTCTGGTGTTAGACAGAGTAAAATAGTCTGGTGTTAGACAGAGTAAAATAGTCTAGTGTTAGACAGAGTAAAATAGTCTAGTGTGAGACAGAGTAAAATAGTCTGGTGTAGACAGAGTAAAATAGTCTGGTGTTAGGCAGAGTAATATAGCTTGGTGTTAGACAGAGTAAAATCGTCTGGCGTTAGCCAGAGTAAAATCGTCTGGCGTTAGCCAGAATAAAATACTAAAGACCGATTCGGATGGGAAAGAGTTAAAGTCCGTCGTTGTTACTTGTTGACTTATTCGACAATTTGTATAACATTCACGGCCAAGAATGGCAAGATTATTCGTCGATCAAATTGAATTTCACGTTTCACGAGCTACTATTCAACTACAATCAACGACAACGGGTAATTTAATCAAAAGACAAAAGCCATGACCAGCCGACAACTTCAGAAAGTATAATTATTCTAGTCATTTCCTGCACCGTGTGACTTGACACTTCTTATTGGTTTGTATATGTTTAAAAACATATCCTATATATACTCCCATCTAATCAATTCTTAAGCTTGTCGCGTCTAACTCGGCGAATGGTGGCAAGTGAAACATCCACGCCAGACTCCTCCGCCAGTTTCTCCTTTAATTCAGCAGCGGCTAGTTCATCATTTTCCGTCATCTTGCCATCGATAAATTGTATCTGCTCTTCACTAAGTATTCGCTTTCTACCACTACGCGGCGCATTATCGAGACTACCACTTTGGAATGGCGATAGCGAGAGAGAAACAGACTCACAGCTGAGCGGGATGTTTTTAATCCCTTCCTCTCCGAGTAATAGAGTAATCTTCGTAACTGAAACGTTAAAGGAATATAATGCAACAACTCGTTCTCTGGCGTAGCGAGATAGCTTTCCCATTTCAAATTGGATGTCAGCACAACAGAATTCACTTGCCTTGCCTTCGAAAACTTAAGGACGCCAAACTTCGGAAATATGCGACTTTTTCTTGGTATTACGAGAACGTACGAACCACCTTGCGGCTTGGGCCGCAGCGGCTGCGGTTCGGTTACGGTTCAACCACTAATCGACCGCCGATGGACCGCCGATGAACCGCCGATGACCCACTGATGACCCGCGGTCGCTCAGCGGTTGACCCGTCCATCGACCGCCGATAGACCGCCGATCGACCGCGGTTAGGTTACTTCTGAGCGGTACCTATTCCAACTAAAGTACTTCGTTGTTCACATACCCACATCTTTATAAGCTACAGAAGCGCTTTTCTATATATTATCCCTGTAATAAGGTTTAACTGCACTCTACTGTTTTGTATAACTAAACTTTAATAAAACAACAAAGTGTGTGGCTGTATTTGTTTCAGTTTTAAGGTCCTGTCCTGTCGACCTTGAATTCGTATGTACAGTATGCGAAACTCGTCTCAGAGCCCACAGTTGTCATTAGAAATCGCACTGAAACTTATTCTCTATTATAAACATTCAGTTGTCCAAAGTATTAAATGTTTGCCCAGAAAAGATCAAGACCAAGCTCCAATAAGCGGAGTTTTGTACTGACCCATTGGCAAGTCCCAGATCCAATAAATACTTTATGTAATACTTAATATATAATATAATAAATATATATACTTATTATATATATACTTATATATACTTAATTTATTATCGAGTCGGTTTTCTTTGTTCTTCCGAGGTCTTTATATCGCATAAAGACCTTGAATAATAATTAGATACGAAATGAAGAAAAAAACAAGGAAAATCTTTGTCCAAGGTGGACAAAATAGACAAAACTTTGTTGTAAAACCTCCTCGATAATAAATTAAGTCAGATAAATCCCTCGAACGTCGGGATGTATGCGTCCCTCGTTCTCGGGATTTATCTATTACTTATTATATATATATATATATGATGCAAACAGGAAACTGAGTTAGGAGAATTCGAAAGTTTATATGAACCCGAGCTGTATAGGCGATGATTTACATAAGTACTTTCGAATTATACCAAACTTACTCAATATATAAATATATATATATAGGGTCATATATATATGTCTGGTGTTAGACAGAGTAAAATAGTCTGGTGTTAGACAGAGTAAAATAGTCTGGTGTTAGACAGTGTAAAATAGTCTGCTGTTAGACAGAGTAAAATAGTCTGGTGTTAGACAGAGTAAAATAGTCTGGTGTTAGACAGTGTAAAATAGTCTGATATTAGACAGAGTAAAATAGTCTCGTGTTAGACAGAGTAAAATAGTCTGATGTTAGACAAAGTAGAACGGTCTGGTGTTAGACAGAGTAAAATAGTCTATTATTATCAGTTGCATATTCGAATGAGAGCATTGTTAATTCCGGTCACAAGCTTGCGTTAATTGAAAATGAAATACATGTATATAGCTTACTATCAACAACATGGCTTTTTACATATAATAACTCCAAGAACTTCTAAACTATTGTGGATTCAGACTTTGACAATTACGACTAAAATGGAGACATCGAAAATTCTAGCACATCTTCTGACCAATCGTAACTAAAACAAGCAATTATCTTTTGCCTCACAGCTAGCAACCGGAGTCAAAGCAGCGCGAAATGATAACGAAAATTCACTGCAATAGCACTCAATATGTTATTGTTCAGATTCCTCGTCGTCTTGAATAATACGTGAGTAAGAATTCAACTTGTTGTGTGGTGTAAAGAAACATCTTTTTAGCTATTATACGCCTTGAATTCTGGTCGAATAATCAACTGAACTACTTCAATATCTATATGAAGCCAAGTACTATATGTATCTCTATACCAACGAAAGTACATCCTTGTTACATATTCACATCTTTATAAGCTACAGAAGTGCTTGCTAACTGGGTTAACAGAAGTTAAGGAGTCTAATAGCTTCCTCAAACCGTCCAAGATGTTTAAAGGGAATTATTTGATCATAGTGCTGCTATTCTGGCAAGGTAAGTTGTTTTTATAAGTATATTCAGTGTCAGCTTCCTCAATACTAGCTATTAAGAAAATAATAGAATATAAACATAAGAGGCGAAGAAATAAACTATGAGCGATTTACAATTGAAATATTTTGTCGTTACACCGTGTAAATTTATGTATTTGCTCAGCTCTCGTCTAGAAGAAGGCTTGGCAAATAAGTAATACACTATAAGCGACTTACATATAACTGTATGAGAATGACACGTCAAGCTGTTGTAAATTAAATTATACAATTCTCTTGCGAATATTGTATCTTGCTTAAAACAGGGATGCATCTAATTAACAAATAGATTCCATTTTGCCGTTGTCTGTTCAGTTATAGATGCACAGATGACGTCACAACGTGGTAAGAACAAAAAAGTGGCCCACGAGACGCAGTCGAGTGGGTCACTGATGTTCTTACCACGTTGTGACGTCCTCTGTGCATCTATAACTGAACAGACAACAAAAAAATGGAATCTATTTGTTTTATACAATACAAATTTAAAAGGTCTTTGTCGAAACTCGTGCCGGATTTTGGGGCATGAAGAAGGAAAAAGGCAAGTCAGCTGACGTGATCTGACGTGACCATGTGTCTGTCCTCTAATAGATCATGGCCAACAACCAATGAAAACACGCATAGTAACTAGGGTATTGTATAAATAACCATATTTTCCGATTATTTTGGAGATTCGAGTCATTTTAGCTGAGTAAATCGAAAGAAAAGTTTATACAAACTAAGACGATATTGTATCCGATTTACAGCAGACTAATTATAATTGATTTCGTTTCTTTTTTCATTGTGAATTATTAATAATTATTTAATATATACAATATGAGAGGTCGTTCTATTATTAGGTATGTGTTATCTTCACAACACTGCACGGACACAAATTTCGTAAATAATTTTTAAAAAGTTTAATAATTGAAAAAGAAGATTGAAAAGAAATTAAGCTACACAAACATTGATTAAACCTTAATTTCTTTTTCGATTTTCATCATAAATGATTGAGTTTTAGAAATTAATTTACACGATGCAATCAGAAAATACATTTTACTTCAAATATTTAGTATAGATTTGCCAATGTATATAATTTATATTTAAAAAGCTCATTAATAATTCATGAGGAAAACCGACAAATAAAATCAGTCCAACGTCCATTGGTTTTATACCTGATAAAACTTATTGAAGTCAGAAAGAATACTGATCGACATAGAATTTTATATAAAGAATACTAATGAAATTAGTTATCAAATTCATTAATAATTCATAAGGAAATCCAAAAGAAACGGATGTTTAATCAATATTTGTAAATCCTGTTGAAACCTTGATTAATAAAGTATCAATGTTTTATCAACGTTATAAGACAGTAGTGACTCAAATTCAGCCTTTTCCAACTTAAAGTGTTTTATCTAACCTTTCCTACGACTCTTAAACAAAGCGTTCATCATTTACACTTACATTTTTAAGGTTTTCAAGATGTTTTCTCAAGACGTTTGTTTATCAGGCATGGTGGACGAGACGACATTTCTTGTGGAAACTCGACTTCTCCGTGCAGTAGTGTCAGATTTGCAGTTAATATTTCAAATTCTGGTGATGAAATTCTCATTGATTATGCGCAGGGAAGACCATATGATGAATGTGAATCTTTTAAACAGTCGAAATGTTCCATTGTGCTGAGCAAATCTCTTTCGTTTTCTGGTATCAATGGAAAAGCAGTTATACAATGCAAAAAAGGATACAATTTTTTTAAGATACAGAGCTCTGATTTTAACATAACAAAAATAGTTTTTACTAATCTTGTGATTTCAACAGCCAGTACTTTAATAAGATGTTCGAAATCAAACTTTGAATTAGTGTTGAAGCATTGTATTTTAAAGGACTATAACGATGGTATTTACACAAAAGGTTCAACACACTGCTTAATTGAAGCAATCAACTCAAGTTTTGAAGAAGCCTCGAATTTCGGAATTTGGTTAAGTTGTCTTAATCTTACATCTAATTTCACATCTACTTCTTTCAACGCAGCGCCTGTAAATCTACAAACTAGCTTTGACGAGCAAAAACGTTGGCAACTAACGAAAATCTTTATCTCAAACTGTATTTTTGATGGAAAACGAAAACAAATATGTGCTGGACTGCTTTTGATAAAACCTTTTGCTGTAATAGCGAATATTACTGTCCAATCATCAAGATTTAGCGATCATTTTGGAATGTGCTCCAGTGGTGGTAGATTTTACACATTACAGATACGTGATAACAGTTATCGTTTACGAGAAGCAACATTAATGAATTTGAATAAGCTAGTTATCGAGAATAACTATTGCTATTATTCAACCATCAAATTTTCTCCTACGTCCAACGTCAATAAAATGTTCAAAGTAGAATTATCAAACAGCATTTTCAGGAACAACTCTGGAGCTTTGTACATTACGATGAACGCTGGCAGAGGATCAAGATACTTTAGTAAACCTAGTATAGTGCTTTCCAATAACATATTTTGGAAAAACTATAAAAGCCATGGGATAACACGCTCCTCTGCAATTGAATTTGGAAAATGTAAAAGCCAGGTGATTTCCTGCCGTTTCCTTGACAACATGCCAGCCAATAATCCTTATGCTGCAGTAGTTACTATTCCAGATTATGCTATTGTAACGTTTGAAAACTGTTTGTTTGAAAACAGCCAAACTACTACAAAATCTGTTCAACTGTATGCACAAGGCAGTGGAAATATTTGGTTTAAAGGAAGCAATACATTCAACATTACAAGCTTAAAAACAGAACAACCTATTCTTATTTATACGCCAAATGCCGGAAAGTATAAAATACGTTTAAAAAAAACTTTTACAATTTTATGTCCACCTGGATATGTTCTTACTACTGACAGCCAATGTGAAGTCGTTAAAGGTAGACTAGATTGTTCTTACTTTTATACTTCATGTGAGCAATGTCCTCGGAAGAAGTACTCACTCAAAAGAGGAGAACTTAATTTTAACATTACTAATAAAATCGAGTGTCAAGATTGTCCTCGAGGCGGAGAATGTGAAGGAGGACAGGTTGTAGCTAAGCCGAACTTTTGGGGATATGAAAAGAAAGAAAAAGTCTCTTTTCTGTCATGTCCACCCGAGTACTGCTGTGACAAGGAAGATTGCGTTTCCTACCATGGTTGTCATGGAAACAGAACTGGTACTCTTTGTGGCCAGTGTCCAGAAGGCACATCCGAACTTCTGTTTAACACAAAATGCAAACCAAACGAAGAATGCTCCAGCTTTATATTCTGGCCAGGAGTTTCATTTCTTTTGGTTCTCTATCTTTTATTCTTTCTGTATCATCAAGAAATCACAGCTTTTGTCAGAAAAAGTTTAGCCCCAAAGATTCCCATGATTTTGAGAAGACGAGAAAGCGATGTTCAGACGACCAGTGAAGATGTGAGTTTTCAGAACAACCAGAATCAGGTTTCCGAAAAAAGTGGCCTTCTTAAAATAATCTTCTATTATTACCAAATAGTCAACTTATTTAGAAAGTCTGTTGGATCAAACAGAAGTGAACATGTGCTTGGAAAAGTCGAACAAACATTTTCCAGAATATTGAATCTAATCATTATCAATGTTCCATCTTTTGATTGTCCTTTTCAAAATCTTCGACCTGTTGAAAAAGCAGCTATTTTGCATTCAGTAGGATATTGTCTGTTGGCTCTCATTGCTTTACTTTACTTGCTTACTAAGATTCTTCAGATTATAAAAATAATAAAGAGAGTTGAGAATCGTAGTCAGGGAACACAACTGGAATACTTTAATACTCTTAACCAGACCCAGAGAATTACCACTTCGCCATTTTCTGTTCGCATTGTCTCTGCTTTCACGTACATTTCTTTATTAATGTACTCTTCTTCAGCTCAACTGTGTTTATCTCTGCTTCATTGTGTTCCAGTTGGAGATAGTCAAGTTCTGTTCATTGATGGTACTATAAAATGCTACCAGCCTTTCCAATACTTTCTTTTTGCTTACGTGTTTTTCTCAATCCTTCCATTTTGTCTAGTTCCAGTTCTGGGTTCGTACCTTCTAAAGTTAAATCGAATTTCTGTGTTTCAGTTTTGTATGGCTTGCATTCTTCCTTTGCCATTTTGTTGTTTTTGGATGTATTTGTTGTTGAAGAACGATTCTAGGGGTCAAGGAGGTAGTTACTCCTCAATAGAACAAGAATCTAACACAACAATACAAGAGCAAACTAGTGAAGAATCTTCTTCTAGAACAGCCATTCTTGGCGTTCTTTTAGGTCCATTCAGAGCTCATAAACGTCTTCTTTGTTTCCCAGCGTCAGTTATTCCGTGGGAAGGCTTTCTTATCTTTCGTAGACTTGTCCTTATTATTGTGTTGACTTTCATCTACGATAATCGTTTGCGAATGATCATAGCTTTGATAATGTGTGTTGCCATATTGGTTTGTCATATGTACGTTCGTCCATTCATTAATGGTCGTGAGAATTTCCTAGAGACTCTTTCATTGAGCACATTGATTGTACTCTGTGGATTAACTCAAGTCAAAGCTCTTTACCTAGGCGAAGATTTCTCATCTTCGTCCAACAGTTTGTCTTTGTTAAATGTTTTCAAAATAGTGGAAGACATTCTTATCATCCTTCCTCTTGCTGTAATAATTTTTATTGTTGTACTTTCTCTGTTCATCAGATTGATATTTGGTTTTCGATTTTGCATTCGAGTTTGTTGTCGACGATTAAGACGTCTTTGTAGTGAACGTTGAGCATGTATAATGTATTAGTATTTATTAACCAAGTATTGCAGAACTCGGCAGTTTATTAACTGCACAGATATAGCATTATAAGTTCAAATATACTTAAGGGCCGTTTACACGAATCGGGATTGAGTTTCAATACGGATTGAACTCATTCCGCTTCTGATCAAACCCATTTATCTGTATACATGAATCCGGATTGAGATTTAGCTCATTCTGGATTGAGTTCAATCCGGTTCTCATTCCGGATTGAAATCTGATTCCGGATTGAAATTTCGTTCTGGAATCATGTAAAGGCGGTTCGAGTTTCATTCCGGAATGAAAAACGTGACAGAGAGGACTAGAACAAACATTGCATGCGTGTTTTCAAATATTTACGCATTTCAGATTTCAGGCGGATTTCAATCCAGAAACTCAATTCCCATGTAAACACGGATTGACTTCGCTTTTCAATCTGGATTGAAACTCAATTCGGATTCATGTAAACGGCCCCTTAATGTTATAAAAAGTGCATATGAAGTTCATTTTAAGTCTGTGTTAGTAGAAAAAAACACTTAAAATGACAATCTAACGGGTTTTTTCCAGTTATTTGTCTCCTTGCTTTGTTGTTAAGATACTTCAATATTGTTTAACATGCAAATTAAGGATCTTGACGTCACATGTGCATAATGAGTTATCGGAGAAGGTTATACATCTCTGCTGTTATTAAACATAATCATCTTAGAAAATCTACATGTTTGGCGTTGTGCATGGGAGAAACACACCCACATGCTTCCTTCGAATAAATTTGGTCTAATAATGGTAACAATATATGGCCTTCTTCGATAAGTTACTATGCACATGTGACATCAAGATGTTTAACTTGCATAACAAACAAACTGAAATATCTCAACAACGAAGCAAGGAAACAAGAAACTGCAAAATATGTTACTCTGTAATTTTAAGTGTTCTTTCAAATAAGACAAAACTTAATTTTCGTTTCATAGCCACTTTAAAACAACTCACTCAGAGATACTTAGGGTCGATTGCAGAAGCTCTGTTCAACTGTTATTTACGATGACCAGTGTTTAAACGAGTTTTAAATACTTAGATATTAAGCGGTGAAAATGCTGACTATGATAATTAACTATTGTCTATGGTTTTGTAATGTTGTTGTCATGCAACGACGGTTAAATCTGCAATAGGCGAATTTCAGGGTATTGCGCACGCATCATTTTGCAAAGGAATTGGTGGGCTCTTGGTGCATGGGCTCCCCACAAAATAAGGAACGGCAAATAGACTTGCTAGCGAGCCAAACAACAGCAGAATAACAGTGTTAAACATCCAAAAACTGTATGTATACTTTGTTTAATAGTACGTTTACTTTGAGTGGAGTAGTATGTTTACATTATCATGCTGACTATGATAATCAACAATTAACTATTGTCTTTGGTTTTACTATGTCGTGGTCGGCGACTGTTAAATCCGAGGTTGTATCTTATTTAGCTACTCTTAGAGTTTGTATCTTATTTAGCTACTATTAGACAGTGGTTCAATCCTTAAACACTGTCTAAGTAAATATTCACTGTTTCTGTAATTGGCCTTTGAGTCATTTATATGTCATTAATTATTTGCCCTAAATGTCGCCAAGTTAATACTAAGCGTAGTTGTAGTTAATTTAGCTTAAGTGTTTCTACTTTTTTTTCTCATGTAATATTAAGTGTTTAATACTTACTAGGGGACTATATGTCCTAGTGTATTTTACATTTGCCTATGGGCAAATTTTGAAATAAATAAATATGTAAAAAATTATTACTAAGTATAGATTGTTTGAAAATAGAAAACAAACTTTTATCGAACTGAAATGCTCATATAACATGTGGTAATGAATTCCGCCGTCCTGATGTAGCATACTGTTTAATGAACCGATGTTATCTGTAGTATTTTTACACAATCGTTTGTTGTACACTGCACTGTATACTGCACACGTTTTTACTTACGTGATTGGTGGCCCCGTTGGCGTGGTGAAACAATACGAAATGTTTGAATAAGAATAGACTTAAATTCCCATAGCACTGTTTAACTGTACTGTCCTGTTTACCTGTACTGTAATGTTTAGCTGTACTGTACTGTTTAACTGTACTGTTTAACTGATAACCTGGCAGATGTTATCAAATTTACAATGATGATATGCAAAGGCAACGTTATCTGTGAATATGCAGCGGGAACTGTCTTGGGTACAATACAGTTAAACAGTACACGATCGCTAGGTTGTCAAGACGTTAGCCAGCTGGTCTGTTAACTAGTCACTAAGATATCCCAAAAGGTGTTAAACCCATTTTTATTGGTCACAGACCAAAGACCAGCCCATTAAATATAGCTCTGCTGAGCTAGCCTGGTTAACAAGATATTTGGTTCTCTACAAACACCACTTAATAACCTGCTGACGAAGGTATGCAGTACCCGAATACCCTCTAGTCAATATAATTATTGTTTTGTCAATTATACAATTTATTATTATTTAAATATTAAATTCTAACACGATGTGACAAACTGAGGAGAATATTGACAAGGTGACATGTCATTCTAATGAAGGCGTCTAGCGTAAAAAACAAGTATAGAAATTCTAATTATAGTGGTGGAGATGTAAAGAATGACATGTCACCTTGTCAATATTCTCCTCAGTTTGTCACATCGTGTTAGAATTTAATATTTAGATTAGTATCAATATTGTAATACAAATTAGGTTAAGTTATATAAATACTGCTTGTAAATATTATTTATTAATACAACCATTACCAACTTAGCATAGATCAGAGTTTTAACACACTGTATTATATGTCTTGCGAGTCCCAACTGGCGTATTGAACGCTGATTGGCTAACGTGCGAGTCCGTACTTTACCGTACGGACTCGGTGTACGGACCCGCACAAAAACAACATACAAAAAAAATTAAAATTTATAAAAATTAAAAATTAAAAAAAAATAAAATAAAAAAAATAAAAAAATTATATTCTTAAAAATTATATTCTTTTCAAAATGTTTTCCCTTTTGGTTGTTTTGTTGTCAATTATATCGAATCGCGACTATGAGACCGCTCAGCCTCCGCTTGCGCTGACGTGCAGGAAGACGTACTGTAGACGATAATGTTTTCTCTAAATTATTTCCCGTTGTTGTGGAGACATATAATAAATTCCTTATTAACCTCACAAGCTCGGTCCGTACGGGAAAATATTTTGCTTTCGATCTTTTGAGTACAGACCTCGCCCTTCGGGCTCGGCTTCGGGCTCGGTCTGTACTCAAAAGATCGAAAGCAAAACATTTCCCCGTACGGACCTCGCGCTCGGTTAATAAGTACTTAATATATACACATACATAATTAACCCCTAGTTATCCTGAGAACTATCACCTCGACAGGTAAAATGGACTGGCGTTATCCAGAGTAATAATATTACAATAAAGTCTACATGGTTCCAAAAAGAACATTTTAGTCAAGAATGCATGTTAAAGTCAAGTACTTGAGCTCATGTTATATTAATTTTTGATAACCATAGATAATGGAAGGGGACCTGGATAGGAAACTTACGAAACCGGAAACGATGTTTGCAAACTTGCCATGGTAATTATACACCTATAAGCGGCTAATGCACTTAACAGGTGGTCCTATATGGCTAAAATCAGACAAAGTTGAACTTAAGTGATCTTACACTATTGTTTAATTTTAGCAGTAGACTATCCTAGCCATGTGGGACCACCCGTTAGGTGCATTAGCTGCTTATAATTACCATAGCAAGTTGTGCAAACATCGTTTCCGGTTTCGTAACATCGTTTAAATTTCCTATCCAGTTCCCCTTCCATTATCCATGAGTTAACAATCCGAAGGGTTTTGCGAAACTTGATTTACGAACAGCTTCATAAAGTATCTATAACCCAGAAGCGAAGAATATTTGGAAAAGGCCTAAACATTTTGCCCTCTCAAGCGAAATCTTTTAATAACATATTTAGAGAATGAAATTTTAAATATTGTCAGTCTACTGTTACTATACAAAAATAAATAAAAAATTGTTAATGTCACACTGACACAATATATATATATATATATATCCCTTTAGTCAAACTTTAGCCAAAAAAATGAATATTTCAATTATGTTCCCTGTGATCCCTTCCCCCCTCCTTTTTGAACAGATTACAGTTGTTTTACAAATTGATGTCAAATTATGTCTTATTATTACAGGAATGGTACAAAATATTCTAGTAACAATTTAAAAATCTTTTCCGAAAGGTAATAGCAACAAAAATCAAAATTTTCAGTTTATGAGGTTCTGATTTATAAACATATTAAAGGCAATCCAAGAAACTAGAACAATTTCCTTTTTGATAACAACATTACTAATTCTAACAAAACACAATCGTATCATCCGCCATCTTGTTCCAATATTGTGCCAAATTAACTTCGAAATGAATGACATCACAAGCTGGGTAAATATTATAGAATTACACTTTGCTGATAGCCGAGTGCTCTCCATGCTTTTGAAAGTGTTGTACTACTGCAATGATGCGAAAACCACATTCACTAAAATAAAACATTATATATATAATATATATATAAAAAATGTCCAAGATGGCGGATGACAAGATTTCCTTTATTAATCAGAACGTCATTAATTGAAAATTGCCACTTTCTGTTGCTATTTTTCTTTAAAGTTTATTAGGGAAGTTAAACTTTTTTTCAAAAAATCAAGATTTTCCTACCGCCCGGGGGTGTAGATACTTTTTATGACCGTTTCTTTACATGCTCAACGTTCACTACAAAGACGTCTTAATTGTCGACAACAAACTCGAATGCAAAATCGAAAACCAAATATCAATCTGATGAACAGAGAAAGTACAACAATGAGAATGATTACAGCAAGAGGAGTAACAATAAGAATTTCTTCCACCATTTTGAAAACATTTAGCAAGGACAAACTGTTGGACGAAGCAGAGAAATCTTCGCCTTGGTAAAGAGCTTTGACTTGAGTTAATCCACAGAGTACAATCAATGTGCTTAATGAAAGAGTTTCTATGAAATTCTCACGACCACTAATGAATGGACGAACGTACATATGACAAACCAATATGGCGACACACATTATCAAAGCTACGATCATTCGCAAACGATTATCGTAGATGAAAGTCAACACAATAATAAGGACAAGTCTACGAAAGATAAGAAAGCCTTCCCACGGAATAACTGACGCTGGGAAACAAAGAAGAGGTTTATGAGCTCTGAATGGACCTAAAAGAACGCCAAGAATGGCCGTTCTAGAAGAAGATGCTTCACTACTTTGCTCTTGCGAAGTTGTGTTAGATTCTTGTTCTATTGAGGAGTAACTACCTCCTTGAAACCTAGAATGGTTCTTCAACAACAAATACATCCAAAAACAGCAAAATGGCAAAGGAAGAATGCAAGCCATACAAAACTGAAACACAGAAATTCGATTTAACTTTAGAAGGTACGAACCCAGAACTGGAACAATGCAAAACGGAAGGATTGAGAAAAACACGTAAGCAAAAAGAAAGTATTGGAAAGGTTGGTAACATTTTATAGTACCATCAATGAACAGAACTTGACTATCTCCAAATGGAACACAATGAAGTAGAGATAAACACAGTTGAGCTGAAGAAGAGTACATTAATAAAGAAATGTACGTGAAAGCAGAGACGATGCGAACAGAAAATGGCGAAGTGGTAATTCTCTGGGTCTGGTTAAAAGTATTAAAGCATTCCAGTTGTGTTCCCTGAGTACGGTTCTCAACTCTTTTTATTATTTTTATAATCTGAAGAATCTTAGTAAGCAAGTAAAGTAAAGCAATGAGACCCAACAGACAATATCCTACTGAATGCAAAATGGCTGCTTTTTCAACAGGTCGAAGATTTTGAAAAGGACAATCAAAAGATGGAACATTGATAATGATTAGATTCAGTATTCTGGAAAATATTTGTTCGACTTTTCCCAGCACGTGTTGGCTTCTATTTGATCCAACAGAGTTTCGGAATAAGTTAACTATTTGGTAATAATAGAAGATTATTTTAAGAAGGCCACTGCTTTTGGAAACATGATTCTGGTTGTTTCGAACACTCACATCTTCGCTGGATGTCTGAACATCGATTTCTCGTCTTCTCAAAATCATGGGAATCTTGGGGGCTAAACTTTTTCTGACAAAACCTGTGATTTCTCTATGATACAGAAAGAATAGAAGATAGAGAATGAAAAGAAATGAAACTCCTGGCCAGAATATAAAGCTTGAGCATTCTTTGTTTGGTTTGCATTTTGTGTTAAACAGAAGTTCGGATGTGCCTTCTGGACACTGGCCACAAAGAGTACCAGTTCTGTTTCCATGACAATCGTGGTAGGAAACGCAATCTTCTTTGTCACAGCAGTACTCGGGAGGACATGACAGAAAAGAGACGTTTTCTTTCTTTTTATATCCCCAAAAGTTCGCCTTAGCCACAACCTGTCCTCCTTCACATTCTCCACCTCGAGGGCAATCTTGACACGCGATTTCATTAGTAATATTAAAATTAAGTTCTCCTCTTTCCAGTGAGTACTTCTTCCGAGGGCATTGCTGACATGAAACATAAAAGTAAGAGCACAATAGGCTATCCTTTGTGTTTTTACATAGTCTGTCAGTAGTAAGAACATATCCAAGTGGACATAGAATTGAAAAATATTTTTTTAAACGTATTTTATAGTTTTTGGCACTTGGCGTGTAAATAAGAATAGGTTGGTCTGCTTTTAAGCTTGTAATGTTGAATGTATTGCTTCCTTTAAACCAAATATTTCCACTGCCTTGTGCATACATTTGAACAGATTTTGTGGTCGTTTGGGTGTTTTCAAACAAACAGTTTTGAAATGTTACCATAGCATTATTTGAAATAGTAACTACTGCCGTATTGGGATTATTGGGTGGCATGTTGTCAAGGAAACGGCAGGAAACCACGCGGCTTTTACATTTTCCAAATTCAATGGCAGGGGAGCGTGTTATTCCAGAGCTTTTATAGTTTTTCCAAAATATGTTATTGGAAAGTACTATACTAGGTTTACTAAAGTATTTTGATCCTTTGACACCGTGTGTCGTAATGCACAAAGCTCCAGAGTTGTTCCTGAAAATGCTGTTTGATAATTCTACTTTGAACATTTCATTGACACCCAGCGCAGGAGACAATTGAAGGACTGAATAATAGCAGTAGTTATTCTCAATAAGTAGCTTATTCAAAGTCATTATTGTTGCTTCTCGTGCGGTATAACTGTTACCGTGTATCTTTAAGGTGTTAAACTGATGACCATCAACGCACCTTCCAAAGTGATTGCTAAATGTTGATGATTCCACAGTAATATTCACTATAACAGCATAAAGTTCTATTGCAAGCAGTTCAGCACACATTGGTTTTCGTCTTCCATCAAAAATGCATTTCGAGATAAAAATTTCGGTTGTTTGCCAACGTTTTTGGTTGTCAGTGATAGTTTGAAGGAAAACAGGACTTGAGTTAAAAACAGTGGATATGAAATGAGCTGTAAGATTGAGGCATTTTATCCGTATTCCTTTTACTCCACTTTCTTCAAAGCTAGAATTTACTGCTCGCACTGCGCAATACTTTGAATATTTTGTGTAAACAGCAATGTTATAGTTCTTTAGATTGCACTGTTTAAGCACCAGTTCAAAATTAGTATTGGAACAAGTTATGATAGTTGTTGACAACGATATCACAAGATTAGTGAACATAATTTTTGTTACGTTAAACTCAGAGCTCTGAATTTTAAAAAAATCGCATCCTTTCTTGCATTGTATAACTGCCTTTCCATTGATACCAGAAAACGAAAGAGATTTATTTAGCACAATGGAACATTTCGACTGTTTAAAAGATTCACATTCCTTATATGGTCTTCCCTGCGCATAATCAATGAGAATTTCGTCACCAGAATTTGAAATATTTACTGCAAATCTGACACTACTGCACGGAGAAGTCGAGAGTCCACAAGAAATGTCGTCTCGTCCACCATGCCTGACAAACAAACGTCTTGAGAAAACATTTTGAAAACCTTAAAAATTTGAATTCAAAATGAAATCACTGAATAAAGTTAAAATAGCATTAAGTTAAGAACTACAGAAAGACCTATTTTAAGCTTTTGATAACAAAACAACTTTTGAAAAATTTAAGTTATAGATAGTTAAATATTTTGATAGATATTTTGTAAGACAAAGTTAAGATAGCATTAAGTAAAGAATTACAGAGAAATGATATGTTGTATGCTTTTAAAATAGTATTTTGGCATTCAGCTTTGCTATTTGTGAGCCTTGTATAGTATATAGCTAACTATATTACATATAGTTGCACTAACAATGTAGTTACCTGCGCCAGGAGATTATGTTCTCACTCCTGTTTGTCTGTCGCCAGGATATATCACAAAATACTGCACAGATTTTTATGTTTTGGAAAGATTGACCATAGACAAGGGAGCATTTCTTTCAATTTTTGTTGAATTTGGTTGAAATTTAGATGAAAAATTTATAAAAATCCAACAACAAGATTCTCCGTGTAGAGGGAATGCTTGATTGCACTTATTATCCTTATTGTATGCAAACATACCGCTGCTCGCAGGCTCTTGCAAGATCGAAGAAAGTAGAGAGCCTGCACGGACTCGATACAATTTTGAACATCCGCCCCCATTTGTGATAAAGCCAATCAACACATAAATACATGTCAAAGGTGTGCTCGTTTGTGTGTAATTGGACAAAGCAAATCAAATAGCATTTCGTTCTTGTCAACAGCTGCGAGAAACTGATCGATCGGAAAATTTCCATTGTGCCTGCATTATTGAATATTTTGTCATTGTTATTCTTAATATGGTTTGCATACTGTTGTTTTTTTTGGCGATTTTCTCTTCCCTCCTGAATCTATTGCAATAAGTACACTGTTTTTTCGTTTCACTCCAAATCTAGATGATGGTTTGATTGTATACTTTTTCGTATTTTCGAAATTCATTTCAAAATCCACCAAAAAGAATAACACGCTTTTAAGATTTTCATTTATGCATGATTGACGTTATAAGGCAAAACCGACCAAAGAGAATTTTGCGTCATGATTTAGGACGCAGCTATCTAAAATTCTCGTCTGCATTCCTCTCCCTCTCTCCCTCTATAAGAGCATGCTCGCTAATGCAAACGTTTTCCCATAATTTTGGTACGAGTGCAATCAAGCATATTATTTATTCATCATGTGTAGGTCTCGTGAGGTAGCCTGGTCAGCGGAAGGGCTCGTTGTCTTCTTAAACATTGTAATCACCTTGTAATTTATCTAAATTATATACATTCGCAAGGAATTATATACATGAGGAAAATTGAAAACGAATTAAGGTTAATTCAGTGTTTGTGTAGCTAGCGTAATTTTTTTTCGAGCTTCCTTTTGAATTATTAAACTTTTTAAAAGTGACAAAATTTGTGTCCGTACATCCAATACAGAACAACTTCTCCTATCGTGTATATTACTTACATACTTATTAATAATTCACAATGAAAGAAAAAAGAAATGAATTTAATTAGTATGCTGTAAATCGGATACAACATCGTCCTAGTTTTTATAAACGTTTCCTTCGACTAACTCAGCTGAGCTAAAATGAGTTGAATATCCAAAATAATCGGAAGATATAATATTTAAATGCATCCGAATTTTAAGCAGGATAAAATTATATTCGCAACCGACTTGAATTGAATTTACAACAGCTTGCCGTGCCAATCCTATACAGTTCAGCCGCTTATAGTATATTATACTTATATCCTAACCCTACGTCTAGACAATAGCTGAGCAAATACATTAATTTACATTGTGTAACCACAAAAGATTTCAATTATAAACCACTCTTAGTTATTTCTTTGACTCTTATGTCTATATTTTATTGTTTTGTTTTTCTTCTTGCTATCTCAATTGCTACTATTAAGGAAATCGAATACTGTAAAAGCAACTTACCTTGCCAGAAAAGCATTACTATGATCAAATAATTCCCTTTAAACATTTTGGACAGTTTGAAGAAGCTATTAGACTCTTTAACTTCCGTTAACGCAGTTAGAAAGCGTTTCTGTAGCTTACAAAAATGTGGGTATGTGATCGACGAAGTCCTTTAGTTCATATAGAGCGTATTGTGCTTGACTTTGTATAGAAGACAGTAGTTCAACTGATCGCTCGATCAGAATTCAACGTGTAGCTAAAAGACGTTTAGTCATACGACAGACGGAATTCTCACTCATATTTTCACACAACGCAAAAGTCCAATATCATTTCACGTTGTTGTGATTCTGTTGCATGTGCTTCAAATGTTTCACTTTTAAGGACATCATAATTAGCATTATTATTTGGACCGGCCAACTCTGACTTGTCATTAGTCGCTCACAGTGCATGTATTACTTATTTCCTAAGCCTGCTTCTAGACGAGAGCTGAGCAAATACGAAAAAATTGGAAAATACAATTAAAATAAACCCTCATGAGAGGTTATTCACGAGTGTGTGAAAAATCTATTCATACAGCAGCAACTTGTTTATTTTGCATAGATTATTAGACCTTAAGAATTAGATGAACACCGGTTTTCAACTAGTATCTCGGTAGTATACGATTTTAGCGTGTTTTACTGGAGTACCTAACTTCAATCAGGTGATTGAATGAACTATTTGGCTGATTATCGCATGAATTATTAATGAGTTTGCATGAGGTTTGAGTTAGTAAGATATATATTTCATTTGCAATCAACACAAGGCTATGACCAGAATTAGCGATGCTCTTATTCGAATATGCAACTATATTTACTTTGTCTAACACCAGACTATTTTACTCTGTCTAACGGCAGACTATTTTACTTTGTCTAACACCAGACTATTTTACTTTGTCTAACACCAGACTATTTTACTCTGTCTAACGGCAGACTATTTTACTTTGTCTAACACCAGACTATTTTACTCTGTCTAACGGCAGACTATTTTACTTTGTCTAACACCAGACTATTTTACTCTGTCTAACACTAGACTATTTTACTTTGTCTAACACCAGACTACTTCAAGGTATACAGGACAATTGTGACCTCAAAACTGAAGCAAATACAGCCACACACTTCGTTGTTTTATTAAAGTTTAGTTATACAAAACAATAGAGTGCAGTTAAACATTAAACGTTGTCTATTTGCCACAACGATCAATATATAGGTAGTACTAATAAGTATATGAATATTAAGCTCATAAAATATTGGGCAACCTTATTACAGGGATAGTCTATAGAATAGAAATATTTTATATATATATATAAGCTTGTATAAAAAAAAATAGAGAAACGGTAACAATATATAAAAACAAAGTCAAAAGGTCTAACAAAAGTTACAGTGCAGTGCAGTGCAGAACAAATGATTGTGTAAAAATACTACAGATAACATAATATTCATTAAATGCAATAATAGTTTACATATAAGCATTTCAGTTAAATAAACGTTTGTTTTCTATTTTTACACAATCTAGATACTCTATACTACGTGGTAAATGACTCATAAGGGACAATTGCAGAAACAGTGATTTAGTTAGGCAGAGTTTAAGGATTAGACAGTAAGTAGCCAAAAAAGATAAAACCTCGGATTTAACCATCGTCGACCACAACATTGAAAAACCAAAGACTATTGTTGATTAACATAGTCAGTATTTTCACAGCTTATCTACGTATTTTAAAACTAACACTGATTATCGTAAACAACAGTTGAACAGCGTTTCTGGAATCGATCCTAACTTAGGGGGCTTTCCATTTACACGGTTAGACCGGTCAGTCCGGTTAAATGGAACACGATTCGTTTGAGACTTAGGACGGTCAGACTGGAAAACTTGGTCCTAATCAAAAGCAAGTCCATTCTGGCCGGACTGACCGGTCAGACCTTGTCAATTGGAAAGCGCCCTAAGTATCTCGGACTGAGTTGTTTTAAAAAGGCTATGAAACGAAAATTAAGTTTCTCTTATTTGGAGGAACACTTAAAATGACAAAGTAACATCTTTTGCAATTTCTTGTTTCCTTGCTTTGCTCTTGAAATATTTCTTGTTTGATATGCAAATTAAACATTTTGACATATCACATGTGCATAATGAGTTCTCGAAAACGGCTATATATTGTTGCTGTTATTAAACAAATTTATTCGAAAGAAGCATGTGGGTTTCTCCCACAACGCCAAACATGTATAGATTTTAAAATGATTATGTTTTTTAACACAAGAGATGTATAACCTTCTCCGATAACTCATTATGCCATATGACGTTATGATGTATAATTTACATATTAAACAAACCGAAACAAGGACACGAAAAACTGCAAGATATGTTATTTTGTCATTTTAAGTGTTCTTTCAAATAACACAGACTTAAAATGAGCTTCATATGCGCTTTTTATAAGATTAAGTATTTGTGCTTACAATGTTATATTTTTGGAGTTAATAAACTGCCGAATTCTGCAATACTTGACAAATAAGTACTAATGCATTATACATGCTCAACGTTCACTACAAAGACGTCTTAATCGTCGACAACAAGCTCGAATGCAAACTCGAAAACCAAATATCAATCTGATGAACAGAGAAAGTACAACAATGAAAATAATTACAGCAAGAGGAGTAACAATAAGAATGTCTTCCACCATTTTGAAAACATTTAGCAAGGACAAACTGTTGGACGAAGAAGAGAAATCTTCGCCTAGGTAAAGAGCTTTGACGAGAGTTAATCCACAGAGTACAATCAATGTACTTAATGAAAGAGTTTCTAAGAAATTCTCACGACCACTAATGAATGGACGAACGTACATATGACAAACCAATATGGCAACACACATTATCAAAGCTATGATCATTCGTAAGCGATTATCGTAGATGAAAGTCAACACAATAATAAGGACAAGTCTACGAAAGATAAGAAAGCCTTCCCACGGAATAACCGAGGCTGGGAAACAAAGAATAAGTTTATGAGCTCTGAATGGACCTAAAAGAACGCCAAGAATGGCCGTTCTGAAAAGAAATGCTTCACTAGTTTGCTCTTGTATTGTTGTGTTAGATTCTTGTTCTATTGAGGAGTAACTATCTCCTTGACACCTAGAATGGTTCTTAAACAACAAATACATCCAAGAACAACAAAATGGCAAAGGAAGAATGCAAGCCATACAAAACTGAAACACAGAAATTCGATTTAACTTCAGAAGGTACGAACCCAGAACTGGAACAAGACAAAATGGAAGGATTGAAAAAAAGACGTAAGCAAAAAGAAAGTATTGGAAAGGTTGGTAGCATTTTATAGTACCATCAATAAACAGAACTTGACTATCACCAACTGGAACACAATGAAGCAGAGATAAACACAGTTGAGCTGAAGAAGAGTACATTAATAAAGAAATGTACGTGAAAGCAGAGACGATGCGAACAGAGAATGGCGAAGTGGTAATCCGCTGGGTCTGGTTAAAAGTATTAATGTATTCCAGTTGTGTTCCCTGAGTACGGTTCTCAACTCTCTTTATTATTCTTATAATCTTAAGAATCTTAGTAAGCAAGTAAAGTAAAGCAATGAGAACCAACAGACAATATCCTACTGAATGCAAGATGGCTGCTTTTTCAACAGGTTGAAGATTTTGAAAAGGACAATCAAAAGATGGAACATTGATAATGATTAAATTGAATATTCTGGAAAATCTTTGTTCGACTTTTCCAAGCACATGTTGGCTTCTGTTTGATCCAACAGACTTTCTAAATAAGTTGACTATTTGGTAATAATAGAAGATTATTTTAAGAAGGCCACTGCTTTTGGAAACCTGATTCTGGTTGTTCTGAAAACTCACATCTTCACTGGTCGTCTGAACATCGATTTCTCGTCTTTTCAAAACCATGGGAATCTTTGGGGCTAAACTTTTTCTAACAAAACCTGTGATTTCTTGATGATACAGAAAGAATAAAAGATAGAGAACCAAAAGAAATGAAACTCCTGGCCAGAATATAAAGCTGGAGCATTCTTCGTTTGGTTTGCAGTTTGTGTTAAACAGAAGTTCTGATGTGCCTTCTGGACACTGGCCACAAAGAGTACCAGTTCTGTTTCCATGACAACCATGGTAGGAAACGCAATCTTCCTTGTCACAGCAGTACTCTGGAGGACATGACAGAAAAGAGACTTTTTCTTTCTCTTTATATCCCCAAAAGTTTGGCTTAGCCACAACCTGTCCTCCTTCACATTCTCCGCCTCGAGGACAATCTTGACACTCGATTTTATTAGTAATGTTAAATTTAAGTTCTCCTCTTTCCAGTGAGTACTTCTTCCGAGGACATTGCTGACATGAAGTATAAAAGTAAGAACAATGTAGTTTATCCTTTGCGACTTTGCATTGACTGTCAGTAGTAAGTACATATCCAGGTGGACATAAAATTGTAAAAGATCTTTTTAAATTTAGTCTAAGGACTGAGTCGCTTGGCGTGTGAATAAAAATAGGTTGTTCTTCTTTCAAATCAGCAATATTAAACGTATTGTTTCCATTGAACCAAAGCTTCCAGCCGCCTTGTGAATACACTTGAAGAGATTTTGTGGTAGTTTGGGTGTTTTCAAACAAACAATTTTTAAAAGTTACACCAGCATACTGTGAAATAGTGACTACTGCCGCATAGGGATTACTGGCTGGCATGTTTTCAAGAAATAGGCAAGAAATCACGTGACTTCTACACCTGCCAAAATAAATGGCAGGGGAGCGTGTTATTCCATGTCCTTTGCGGTAGTTTTCTCGAAATATATTATTCAAAAGCACTATAGCACGTGCCTTATAATATGGATTTCTAACACCTAGAATTGCGACGAACAAAGCTCCGGAATTGTTCCTGAAAATACTGTTTAATATTTCTACTTTAAAGAGTTTGAACGTTTTCTTGACTATGAAAACAGGAGACAAGTTGATGGCTGAATAGCAATAGTTATTCTCAATAAGTAGCTTATCAAAAGTCATCAAGGTTGCTTCTCGTAAACCATAACTTTTGTCTTGTATGTTTAATGTATTAATAAACTTACGACCAACGGAGCACATTCCAAAGTGATTGCTAAATGTTGATGATTCGACAGTAATATTCACTATAACAGCAAAAGGTTTTATCGAAAGCAGTTCAGCACACATTTGTTTTCGTCTTCCATCAAAAACACAGTTCGAGATAAAAATTTTGGTTAGTTGCCAACCTTTTTGCTCGTCCATGTTGGTTTGAAGAGCTACAGGTGCAGCGTTGAAAGAAGTAGATGTGAAATTAGATGTAAGATTAAGACAACTCAACCAAATTCCAAAATGTGAGGTTTCTTCAAAACTTGAGTTGATTGCTTCAATTAAGCAGTGCGTTGAACCTTTTGTATAAATACCATCGTTAAAATTCTTTAAAATACAATGCTTCAACACTAATTTAAAGTTTGACTTCCAACATCCTATCATAGTATTGGATGTTGAGATCACAAGATTATTAAATACAATTTTTGTTATGTTAAAATCAGAGTTCTGTATCTTTAAAAAATCGCATCTTTTTTCACATTGTATAACTGCTTTTCCATTGATACCAGAAAACGAAAGAGATTTGCTCAGCACAATGGAACATTTCGACTGTTTAAAAGATTCACATTCATTATATGGTCTTCCCTGCGCATAATCAATGAGAATTTCGTCACCAGAATTTGAAATATTAACTGCAAATCTGACACTACTGCACGGAGAAGTCGAGTTTCCACAAGAAATGTCGTCTCGTCCACCATGCCTGACAAACAAACGTCTTGAGAAAACATCTTGAAAACCTTAAAAATTTGAATTCAAAATAGAATTACTACATAAAGTTAAGATAGCATTAAGTTAAAGAGTTCATACTAAGAGTTTATCAACAAAATGTCCTGCTTCGGTACACAAAGCAAAACTGGTCGCCATTTTGTTCTTCCCGCAGGTGAATAGTGCAGGATATCCCGAGCTAGAGGAACCAATCAGATTGCGCGAAAAGCACTATTCACCTGCGAGGTATATGCTAATACAGGATATTACAGGTTACATGATAGAAAAGCGGAAATCGACACAAGTAAAAGAAAGATAAAATGACAGAGTGGTGAGAAAGCAAGTATTCTTGGTCTATTCATGTAATTAGAATTCTGTTTGGCACCATATATATTAAACTAGTTTATAAAATAAGGTATCCTCTACGCACGCTCTGATTGGCTGGGCCCCGTGCATTTATAAGAATATGAAGATCATGAATGACGTAAAATGGCGTGGAGTGGTGTCACCTGGCGGGAAAAGCTGGCGAACTTTAAAAACTATCCCACTATTAGTTTGCTTTTTTTCCCCTTCATATTTTATAAAACAAATAAAACATATCGCTCCTGTGCATATGTACTCTTATAAAGGTACATTTGACGTCATTTGAACACGAAAGAAGTGTAAAGGCTATCGCCTCGTGCCTCTACTCAACTTCTTTCGTGTTCAAATGACGTCAAACGTGCCTTTATAAAAGTACATATGCACAGAGCTTTATGTTTTATTTGTTAATTATCATGTAACTCATATCTCTGAAGATGTTGTTCGAGTAAGCAACGAAACGTTAGATTTTATTAAATATTATGTTATTTTTATCCCGTGTTGGATGGCTTTTATTCGTGTTTTGTGCTGGGCACTGATATTTTTAATTAGATAACAAAAACATTTGTAATTTATAACTATCACATTTCAATATCTTTCTTTGATTCACTTCCTTCACAAATTCTAACTGCATGCACACATGCACACTTTTTAAAGACATTTGTAATAATAGCAGTCATAAACAGTATCACCTAATTCCTGAAATCAACAAATGTTCCTGAAACTTGAGGAACAAACGCACGTTTAAAGTCCCTATTTACAAAACAAACAGGCTTAAGAACAGTTTTATATATAGTAATTGTTTTTAGTCCCGAAATCGAGCACGATAATGTTTTCCTCTGATACATGTACATATTCTATAATGAACCTATTTTTAATATTTTATTACTTGTGACGTTTATTTTTATATTTATTGTTTTATAGTATTTGATGTAAAGTTCAACACAATTCAGCCGCTTTGGGCTGTAATGATTTTAACTGAAATAAATATCTATCTATCTATCTATCTATGCAATTAGATTTGCATGCAGTTGGAATACAAATATTCATTATTTCTATATCTTTGTGTATTGTACTTTCCATACTCCCTTGCCTTGAATAGCATAAAGCTAACAGCAGAGGAGCATTATATATTT
Organism: Paragorgia papillata; assembly: GCA_035771165.1. Taxonomy (NCBI): domain Eukaryota; kingdom Metazoa; phylum Cnidaria; class Anthozoa; order Scleralcyonacea; family Coralliidae; genus Paragorgia; species Paragorgia papillata. The sequence continues at coordinate 3,615,740 of JAWNZC010000368.1, read as the reverse complement.
CTTGTATATCGCCTATTAAATTAGTAACGTTGAAAAAAGTCGAAAAAAATTGACTGCAGTTTTTATCCCCATTATAATTATTTTCTGGGAAAAATTGGCGCCGTACTGTTCGTCGGTTATGCACAAAACGATTTGTGGATGAATTATGCTTAATCAATATTTGGCGTTTAACACAGCGACGCTTTTTTGTCTTGACCGACGAAATTAATATCGATATATTAAAAAACTTCCGCTCTTTTGCCGCTTGTCACGAAATAAGTGTTCTCTCCTTGGTCTGTTATTAAATTGATTTGATTTTAAATGCCTAAACAAACTAAAGTCTTGATACGAAATATAAAAACAAACAAACAAACAGCTTATTAAGAGAATACGACGAAGTTGAAATATATGCGTGGTTTGTTCTAGGTGTTCAGTTATTTGCATTTTGAGATGCTCGAAGTGGTGTACTTGAAACTCATTACAACATCAGATATTACAATATCAGATACAGTGGAACATCAGTTAAATATGTTGAAACAACATCAGTTAAAGTGCTTATGTAACGGAATTTTCAAGTTGGAAATAATAACATCAAAGTAATGTTTAATATCGCTTCTTTTGACCGTTGAAAGTTTTAGGACGAACAATTAAAGTAACCGTGCTTTTTCCCCTAAAAAAATTGAGACATTAAGACCCCGTTTACACGATGCCGGTACAATTTGAAAACGGAACAAAATCATGCCGGTGTGTAAATACAGGCCAAAAAGTCTTGCGTTTACACGGTGCCGGTATAATATAATGACGGATTAGCATGCGACTATTCTTTTCCAATGAGAATTGAGAAGACTTTGTGAATACTGCTGACCCGAATACTGTGGTCGTATATATCGTGATTACCGTCATCAAACTGTTACGGCACGGGCGTTTACACGATACCGGTTAGTGTTCCGTTTTCATTTTGTGCCGTTTTCATGTAATTTTTGTGCCGGTATCGTGTAAACGCAAGGCCTAAACGGCATGATTTTATTCCGTTTTCAAATTGTACTTGCACTGATCGTGTAAACGGGGTCTAAAATAGTTGGCAGTTGCACAACTAATGACATGAATAGAGGGTTATGAATAGTTGGCAGTTGCACAACTAATGACATGAATAGAGGAAGTTAGACTAAACACTGTAGAAGGAACTTACCTTGCCAGAATAACACCACTATGACCAAATCATTGCCATTAAACATCTTGAACAGTTTGGAGAAGCTATTAGACTCCTTTACTTCTGTTAACCCAGTTCGAAACCGCTTCTGTAGCTTATAAAACTGTGACTATGTGATGAAGGAAGTCCTTTAGTTCATATAGAGATTGCGTATTGTGCTTGACTTTGTATAGATATAAGGAAGACTGTTGTTCAAATGATCACTCGATCAGAATTCAACGTGTAGCTAAAACGATGTTTCGTCATACGACAGACTGAATACTCATTTATATTTTCCACACAACGCAAAAGTTGACGAAGAAGTCCAATATCATTTCACGTTGTTGTGATTCTGTTGCATGTGCTTCAAAGTTTTCACTTTCATAATTAGCATTATTATTCATTTTCGCCAAACTCTTACTTGTGATTGGTCAGAAACGTGAAAATTTTCGATATCTGCGCATATACCGCTGTGACTGTCAGATTCTGAGCCCACAGGACTAATAGTAATTTCTAGAACTATTATATGTAGAAAAGATGTTACGTATTTTACATTACATTACATTACGTCACGTTACGTTCTGTTACATTATGTTACCTTACATTACCTTACGTTACCTTACATTACATTCCGTTACATTACATTACATTACATTCTGTAACATTCTGTTACATTCCGTGATACTACGTTACCTTACATTCCGTTACATTATATCACGTTACATTACGTTACCCTACATTCCGCTACATTCCGTGACATTACGTTACATTACATATTTTGATTACTTTTCCCCACAACTTTTATTGAATTTCAACTTGGCCGAGTCGAAGGCATCTCAAAAGCGCTCCAGACAGCCACCACACGACTGTACGACATGAAAGATCTAGGTGTTGATTACTGTATACACAGGGAGGAAAACCGGAGAACCCGGCAAAAACCCTCGAAGTACAGGAGAGATCAACCACAACTCTACTCAACGAGTCTCAAGCGCGGCGAAGTCATTTCCAAGAGGTCACTCATCCAAGTACTAACCCCGTCCAACCAGGCTTAACTTTGGACTACAGTGCTACAGTAAAAGGCGTGCTAGCGCGCTAACAGACTTTGCTATCGATGTTTACTGTTAATCTAATTTCAAGCCATGATATCAAGAACTTGATATCATTTACCTCTACGGAGCTGTCTGTTAGAAATTCTAACTAAATGTTTATACATCAGCGCTGGTACATTCTTGTAGCTGTCGGGCTGTATCAAGGGTCGCTACATTTCTCTGAACAGATCTGATATCAGAGCTGATCAGAATGTGCGTTTTTACGTGTGTAAGCGTTACATGTATTTCGAGTATCAATATGTTCTTTGAGTTACATCTTTGACGTTCTTTAACCTTCAAAATTCTTTAAAATCTTCGCCCAAAATGCAGGAAATTGCATTTCATTGCTCTAGATTCAAAATTTTCAGAGAGAGTATGCTTCCTCACCCCCCTGGTGATTTCTCGTGATTTCGGTTCCCCTTTCAAAATCCTAGCTAGGTGAAGAATCCGACGTGGTTTAATGCTAATCTGGCTTAAAAGTTTTTTGAACATAACTTAAAAAGTTACTGTTCATGACCCAGCGTGCCGACACTCCGATCTAGTGAAATATGCAAGAAATATCCAAGATTCAACGTGTTCAAAATTCTGCAGCCACATACCACCTGTGTTGTCCTCTCTACATTGCCTACCGATAAGGGAACGTATCTCTTTAAACTCCTGTTATTAATTTATAAGATAGTTAACGGCCTCGCACCATCGTATTTTGAAACTTTTATTGCTGACACTCCAGCTCGTAATTTGCGCTCTAATTCTAAGGGACTTATTATAATTATTATTTTTTTTATTAGCTTCGCCGTAGACTAATTTACTAAATACATGTATGGTATCACAAAATAAACTAAACCGAGGACCATTCAAACACAAATTTATAGTGATGTTAGTGTTTTAATTAGTAATATAAATATTGTATTTAGTTTAATATATAGCTGGCTTTTTTTTCTTTCTTATGTGTGAAAGCACGGTCTAATGAAAAACAACTAAATATTTTTTATTGTATTTATAGGTTTACTCTCAAGGTTGATTAGTTACCGTGTAAAAATAAGGTTAAATAAATATCCCCAGATCTACCTCTGTAATTTATGGGAACCGTGCTTTCTCGATAGCTGCCCCCGCCCCCCCAGACTCTGGAATGCTCTTCCTGTTAGAAACTCAACATATCTTTTTAACTCATGTAGTACGGAATAATTTATAGATTGTTGTATTTTAACTTATTGTATATCTACTTTGTAAACGCATTGAGGCTTGCGTGGCAATGCCAAGAACTGTAATTCGCCACACTACACTACACTACACTACACTACACTACACTACACTACACTACACTACACTACACTACACTACACTACACTACACTACACTACACTACACTACACTACACTACACTACACTACACTACACTACACTACATTTATACTCTCTTGCTTTCTCACCTTTAAGCTCTCTTGGCACAGCTAATTGACTAAACGTACACCAACCTTGTAATTCGTTGCGGAAATATTAGATATAGTCGCTTCACCCAATGTCCATTCATTTCCTTGAGCTCCTGACCTTTTCCAAAGTGATTTTCTGGCCTGTCCATTCTGCTTAACAAACACACTAAGCTCTCCAATGCCAGAACCAGACATATGATAAAACCAAGACATGCAACGGCATTGTGATGGTGGAAAGTCAAATTCCTTGCTTGTTAGGGATGTCTTGAGGCCTGGCGTAGCTGGATAGCTTGCTTCCGCGTAAACGAAATAGCCTACAGTAGATAATTGAGAAAAAATGTCGTGAATAAAAATTTAAATAAAGGCCCCCTATCTGTCTGTCTGTCTGTGTCTGTCCGTCTGTCTGTCTGTCTGTCCGTCTGTCCGTCTGTCCGTCTGTCCGTCTGTCTGTCTGTCTGTCTGTCTGTCTGTCTGTCTGTCTGTGTTTGTGTCTGTGTGTCAGTTTGTGTATGTCTGTCTGTCTGTCAGTTTGTTTGTTTGTTTGTGTCTGTCTGTCTGTCTGTCTGTCTGTCTGTCTGTCTGTCTGTCTGCGAGACCATTTTGAGACCTCTGACAACAACAATTATTCACTTCGAGGGCGAAAAATGACGTGTGTTCTACCTAAGCCTAGAACTGAGTTTTTAAGAAGAAGCTTTGCGTTTTCTGGAGCAAAAATGTGGAATGAATTACCAGAAAGTATTAGGTGCATTGACAATTTGAATACTTTTAAAAGTCACTTGCAATCATTGCTTCCTCAGCTCGTGTAGTTCTTTGAACTACTTTTTTTTTTAAATACTTTTTTTTTTTCGGCTTTCTTGTAAAGCAGTGCGTTGCACTGAAGAAATTCCGAGTTTAAATAAATTTCTCTCTCTCTCTCTGTCTGTCTGTCTGTCTGTCTGTCTGTCTGTCTGTCCGTCCGTCCGTCCGTCCGTCCGTCCGTCCGTCCGTCCGTCCGTCTGTCTGTCTATCTGTTCATCTGTCCGTCCCTCTGTTCATCTGTCTGTATGTCCGTTCATCTGTTTGTCTGTGTCTCTAACTGCCTGTTACAATTCTCAAATATTGTAAATATAATGAAAAGTTTCTTGACTTGCTATATGGGTCTCACTTATTAGGCTATTATACCCATGTAAACTATTCTGCATTAGCCAAAGTGTTCAACAACATTATTTTTACCATAACTCGTCCTTGATATTAAATACTTTCCGTAAACCATTATGCACTAAGGGAGGCACGGGTGGCACAAGCTGTTAGCGCTGCCTCTCACAGCTGAAGTTAAGCCCAATGGGTGACCAACTTAACTTCATGTGAGTAGAGTTGCTGGTTCTCTCCTGTGCTTCGAGGGTTTTTCACCGGGTTCTCTGGTTTTCCTCCCTCCATTAAATCAACACCATAGTTGCTTACCAGTCAGAACGTCCACTGTCAAAGTCAAAACGTCCTCGGGTCAAAATATTCCCAGGTCATAACGTCCTCAGATCAGAGTCATAACGTCCTCAGATCAACGTCAAAATGTCCTCGGTTAAGAAGCATAGGCTCTGCCAGATTTAAATAAGATTCAGAACATAATAACCAATAATAATTGGCTAGAAACGTTTCGTGCTGCTGAATAATTTCCTGAGCTCAGCGCCTCAGCACACACAAACTTATTTTCAAAGATGGCGTGTTACCAAAATTTGCTAAGCTTAGCCCAAGAATTAATTTGAAATCGAGAGTATTTGTACTATTGGCAACAAGGACAAGGGAAAACAAGAAATCTACAAAAGTATCCTTAACGACAATAGTAATACTGGTATACTTCAGTATTTAGTGAGATCAAAAACAAGACTTGACAGAAGTAAGTTTCACGAAAGTTTTGTATTTATTTTGGACAAAGATAAGTATGTATAAGTTTCCTAGAAGGTAATATCAAGGTAATGCTTCCTACAATCACTTGGACACCTTGCCTTAAATCACATCTGATATCAAATTTCCTTCTAAAAATCATTCCCCCCGCTCCCCCCATTCAATGTTGATAAAAA